>JAXGFW010000241.1:0-40893 GCA_034376525.1 Nicotiana benthamiana
ACTCAACCAAACCATGTCCGAATGACCTGAAATTTTATACACACATCCCAAATGACACAACGAAGCTACTTCAACTCTTGAAAACTCATTCCGACCTCTATATCACAATATCATCTATCAACCGGAAAATGCCGAAATCTCAATTTCACCAATTCAAGCCTAAGCCTCCCACGGACCTCCGAAATGCATTCCGATCACGCTCTTAAGTCCCAAATTGCCTAACGGAGCTAACCAAATCATGAAATTTCCAATCTAAGATCATATACAAATAAGTCAAATCTTGGTCAAATCTTTCTAATATTAAGCTTTAAACTGAGAGTTGTTCTACCATATTCATTCTGATTTCAATGAATATCAAAACCAACGATTTACATAAGTCATAATACACTATACGGGGCAACTCATACCCGAGAACTGGCGATCAAAGTGAAAAGCCCAAAAAGAATGGTCGGGTCGTTACATCCTCCCCCGCTTAAACATACGTTCATCCTCGAACATGCCCAAAGTTGTTCTAGAAGCCAAAAATCGCTGAATAACCTTACCATGCACATAGCCGGGGGTGATCCCACGTCACCCTATCTCACATAGGTTCGATAACACGATATAACTGAAATTTCAAAGTCTATCCTAGTCCATAAACCATATAGCCACATTTCTGCTTCTAAAATTATCAATACAATTAGAATATCACATTTATACTGTGAGTAAGTCTGAACAAGCTGTAGCAAACCATATCTGCTATCTCGGGTGCAATCACATGATATACCACATAACTCAAACACTCGTAGCGATAATGTCTAATCACAGCTCCTACACATAACAGTCGAATACGATAGAAAACCTCTTATCAACTAAAGTCTCATTCCAACACTTCCATATGCTGTCGATGATAAACGAAAAACGTAATAAACCATAATCATTTCTTAGATCAACCATTCATAAGGCCACTTCTTCTTTGGCAATGACCATAGAAAATTTGTGAGCCGAACCTCAATATTTATCCTTCCGACATGCTAAAAATCAAATCCGTATGTATTCATTAAAGATCCCAATGATCTCATCTAATCCAACACAACTACTCAGGTGACATCACATCTCAGTAAAGACTAAGGCCCCAACTTGCGCAATACGTGCACCAATAAGCAACAATTTGAACATACTCAAATCATGAAAATGACTCAAATGAAAGAGTTGTACCGCAAGCTCACCATGACCACCAAAACAAAAGGCTGAGAACGTATCTCACATCATAGAAACAGGACACAAGAATCTATCCCTCAAGGTCATACCTCCACATAACTTCGCTACAATGCGCGACCCTATCCAAACACTGGTCTCCATGGAACACCTTAAGTCACTCTGCTCGAAATTGACGACCATGGGAAATTGACATCTAGAACCAAAGCAAATCATCATCATATCCACGGCGAAGAAAATAACATACACCACACAAACTCGAAAGGACATAATCGATACGCCATTCATCGAGCAACACCTAAATGCACTCTTCCCGCTCTACTTCCACTATGAAACTTCAACAGAAACGCACCATGTGTGCATCTAATCAGCAAATCATAACACCTCTCAACATAAAAAGGTAGCTCATAGAACTCCCCAGATTAATAATAAGCTCAATAACAATCAAATCAACACATCTCTCAACATTACAACTCGGATCGAACTAAGACGACTCAAGTTAGAACATAAATCCACATTGGCTGATTTCAATGAATATCAAAACCAACGATTTACATAAGTCATAATACACTATACGGGGCAACTCATACCCGAGAACTGGCGATCAAAGTGAAAAGCCCAAAAAGAATGGTCGGGTCGTTACATCCTCCCCCGCTTAAACATACGTTCATCCTCGAACATGCCCAAAGTTGTTCTAGAAGCCAAAAATCGCTGAATAACCTTACCATGCACATAGCCGGGGGTGATCCCACGTCACCCTATCTCACATAGGTTCGATAACACGATATAACTGAAATTTCAAAGTCTATCCTAGTCCATAAACCATATAGCCACATTTCTGCTTCTAAAATTATCAATACAATTAGAATATCACATTTATACTGTGAGTAAGTCTGAACAAGCTGTAGCAAACCATATCTGCTATCTCGGGTGCAATCACATGATATACCACATAACTCAAACACTCGTAGCGATAATGTCTAATCACAGCTCCTACACATAACAGTCGAATACGATAGAAAACCTCTTATCAACTAAAGTCTCATTCCAACACTTCCATATGCTGTCGATGATAAACGAAAAACGTAATAAACCATAATCATTTCTTAGATCAACCATTCATAAGGCCACTTCTTCTTTGGCAATGACCATAGAAAATTTGTGAGCCGAACCTCAATATTTATCCTTCCGACATGCTAAAAATCAAATCCGTATGTATTCATTAAAGATCCCAATGATCTCATCTAATCCAACACAACTACTCAGGTGACATCACATCTCAGTAAAGACTAAGGCCCCAACTTGCGCAATACGTGCACCAATAAGCAACAATTTGAACATACTCAAATCATGAAAATGACTCAAATGAAAGAGTTGTACCGCAAGCTCACCATGACCACCAAAACAAAAGGCTGAGAACGTATCTCACATCATAGAAACAGGACACATGAATCTATCCCTCAAGGTCATACCTCCACATAACTTCGCTACAATGCGCGACCCTATCCAAACACTGGTCTCCATGGAACACCTTAAGTCACTCTGCTCGAAATTGACGACCATGGGAAATTGACATCTAGAACCAAAGCAAATCATCATCATATCCACGGCGAAGAAAATAACATACACCACACAAACTCGAAAGGACATAATCGATACGCCATTCATCGAGCAACACCTAAATCACTCTTCCCGCTCTACTTCCACTATGAAACTTCAACAGAAACGCACCATGTGTGCATCTAATCAGCAAATCATAACACCTCTCAACATAAAAAGGTAGCTCATAGAACTCCCCAGATTAATAATAAGCTCAATAACAATCAAATCAACACATCTCTCAACATTACAACTCGGATCGAACTAAGACGACTCAAGTTAGAACATAAATCCACATTGGCTGATTAATGGACCCCTTATCAAGGAAATCCTGAAGCTGCTCTTTCAACTCCTTAACTTTGTCAGGGCCATACGATATGGTGCCTTCCATCAAATTAATATCGAAATCAACAACCTTGCCTGGCGACATGCCCAGCCGTAAGAAATACATTCGAAAAGTCCCTCGCCACCGGAACTGAATCAATATGAGGAGCCTCTGCACTAACATCCATAACGAGAGCCCAAATAAGAAAGACGATCCATCCCAGCCGTCTGCTGGGTCTTCAAAATATAAAATCACTCCAATAGGACATAATCCATCGAACCTCACCACTCAATTCGTGGATATTCCGGCATAGCCAACAGTGCCGCCTTTGTGCAATAGTCCAGAATTACACAACACAAAGACAACAAGTCTGAACCCAATATCGCATCTAAAATCTAACATACTATGCAAAAAAGATCTACTCGGGTCTCCAAACCTCAATAGTCACTAAACAGTGCCGATACACACGACTCGTAACCACCTCATAGCCTAAATATGAGAACTTCCCCGTTTCCCAATCCATATGGCACATGACTTAGCACAGATGATCCCAATTTTGTCGTCTGAATACAGACCACAACTCAAATAACCAATCATTCCATGAATGATACTCTAAAATTCCATTTTACCACCAAGAAAACTCGAATATCAGCAGTCGATCTAACAAGAAAGTGTCAGACTACTATCGAAGTACCATCAATTTAATCTCATTGCCTTTTCTGAAACATATACCCCCGTCATATCACTCCATTTAGAAATTCCATTTCTTTAATCATCTGAAGATCATTCCCCTAATCATCTGAAGCTCATTCCTCTAATCATCTGAAACTACCCGTGCTGCCTAAGAATTTTTATGACTTTCCGTTCAGAACTAAACCGTAACCTTTCACCCGCAAATCTCAATCCCCCACAACATATCGCATATACAATACCATCCTAGGATAACCTAATAACTTCATCATCCTTCCGAGCCACAAACATCTATTTACTCAAGTAGTCAAGAACTTTCCATTGGTTCTATCTAGAAGAAAATCACAATACATCCCATGCTCCTCAAGCATACAGAAAATACACTTCTCCAACTGAGGTAGTAACGGTCAAGAACTCTCCGAGTTCCCCTTGCACAAACTAAACCTGCGAGGACTGAATCCTTCTAACTCGACAGAGCTATGCAGGCCATCAAAACCTAAGAGCATTATCGTGAAATACCTATAGGAACTCATTACCTTGTACACACCCAAGGAACTAATCATATCCTTACAATATCGATCCAACGTACTACCAAGCTACCCCATCTATCCGAGTTTCCTTCTGATTTATCTTCAATTTGATATTCCCTCTCGCTGTAGCACCACAACTCCTCAAGCTAAAATTACCACATGAGGCCCAAGCATAAAACCACACTATCTAAGGCTCATACGCGTTGAATACTCTCTTAAATATTCCCAAAACACCACATTAAAAATACTTTACTTTGAGGAAACTTCCTGCGAATCTAAATCCATAAATTTTACCTTCCTGATACTAATACATGGAACCCACTATCGGAAGTATAAATACCAGAATTTGCACACAAGGTGCAGGGAGTAAAGTGAGTACTCGAACTCAGTGAGTAATAATCATAACTAAAGTTTGAATGGCAAGAAATCATGTAAAGCATATCAAGATGTTGTATAAAAGCCGTTCAAAACTAGTAAGAAAATAGTGAAGCTATAAAATCTCTTAAAACATCTTATCTCAGTATGAAACTTCTTTGAAAATGAATTTTCAGCGGATATGCAAATAAATGCAAAACTGCTAGTGCAGATAAGTACAGAAATCCGCCCCTCGGGCAATCACATAGAATGGTACCAGCTCCTTGGGCAATCACATAGAACAATATCAGCCCCTCGGGCTATATCTCATATCACAATGGGTACTCACGGTCATTGGTGTGTACAGACTTTGGGAGGGACCCCATACGACCCAAGCGCAATATCAAGCCATCTTGTAGCATCAAATCTAGTCCCTCGACCTCATATCAATCAAAAAGCCACCGCTTGGCATACATATCTCAGGCTCTCGGCCTCATAATCAAGTCAGTATCTCACTGCTGCGGCATGCAGCCCGATCCAAAAGTATTCTCACCATACAGGCTCTCGGCCTTACTCAGTCAAAATCACATAATCCACTTGGGTAATAGTAAACCATGATGCTCAGCCCAAAATATCATTGAAATATCATTTCAAGTGTTAAAGACAAATAAACTTGCCTGAGTTTTTAAAATAGTGGAAAATACATGATTGAGTTCATGTATAAAGTCAAAACAGTGAGAAAATATCAACAAAAATCACTTAAGGGTTCAAATAGTTAGAGCTAGGCCCAAATGTCGCATTCAACCCAAATAATGATGATAGCAAATAGTTTTCAGTCAAATACACGGTAAAATCATCAATCAGGATGGACCAAGTCACAATCCCCAATAATGCATGACCCCGCGCTCGTCATCAAGCGTGTGTCTCACCTCAATATAGCACTACGATATGCAATCTGACATTTCAAACCCTCAGAGCATCATTTACAATCATTACTCACCTCGACCCGGCTAACTCTCTAGATTGCGACGCCTTTGCCCCTGAAATCGGCCTCCAAGCACGTCGAATCTATCAGAAATCAGAACGAGAACATAAAAATATGCTAAAGTAACGAAGCCCAAGTAAAAATAATCAATAAAGGGCACAAAGCTCGAAATTAGCAAAACTCGAGCCCCGGGACCACTTCTCAAAACTCATAAATTTTTACATCACTAGATTCCTTATCTCCTCACGAATCTGTGCATATCAAGGATACCAAAATCGGAGTCCAAATGTCCCCTTAAATCCTCAATTTAAGGCATCTTAAACTCAAGCCCTAATCCTGCTTTTAACCCTTAAATTCCTTTTGTTTCAGTCTTAATCCATGAAATATTACCATATAAATGTGTTTTAGGTCCAAAGTTCTTACCTTAACGAAGTTCCTTTGAAATTCCTCTTTTAAATCGTCATAAAGCTCTCAAGCCGAAGTCAAAAATGGGGGAATAACTCATACTCACAAAATAAAATAACTTATTTGTTTTTCCCAGGCTTTTTTGCATCTACGTTCAATTCCCGCTTCTCTAGTACCTGATATGCGGCCAAACCACCGCTTCTGTGGTTCTTCACTTAAAACCCAAAATCGCATTTGTGATAGGACTTCAGCATTTGCGGCTTCGTGCAACCACTTGATCCCTTCTGCGGTATCTGCTCACCTGACCAACTTATGCTTCTTCGGCCAAATCTCCGCTTATGCGGCAGCGCACCTGCGGTTCCCAAGCCGTAGGTGCAAAAATACCAGAAGCAGCAATATCAGCTGTAGCAACACAATTCCTATTTCTTTGTTAACCATCTGAAAATCACCCCGTGACCCCCGGAACCTCAAACAAAAGCTCAAACATGACCCAATACCTTATTCAAACTTGTTCCAATCATCAAAACACCTCAAACGATATCAAATGTACCAAATTACATCGGATTCAAGTACCCAACCAAACCACATCTGAAATACGCTTTTGATAAAAAACCCAACAAAACTACATCCAAATGACTTGAAATTTTACCCACACATCCCAAATAAGACAACGAAGCTACTACAACTCTCGAAATCTAATTCTGACCTCTATATCACAATCTAACCTACCAACCGGAAAATGCCGAAATCTCTATTTCGTTAATTCAAGCCTAAGCCTTCCACGGACCTCCAACATGCATTCCGATCACGCTCCCAAGTCCCAAATTGCATAACGGAGCTAACCAAATCATTAAAATTCCAATCCGAGATCATATACAAACAAGTTAAATCTTGGGAAAACCTTTTCAATTTTAAGCTTTAAACTGAGAGTTGTTCTTCAATATTTATTCTGATTAATTTGAAAATCAAAACCAATGATTTACATAAATCATAATACACCACACGGGGTAAGTCATGCCCGAGAACTAGCGATCGAAGTACAAAAGTTCAAAATGACCAGTCGGGTCGTTACAACAACACACATTATTTCATGATTGTTCTTGTCAGGTGTTTTTTTCTCTCAAGTTAAAATATGTCAAACTTACAAAACGCACCAATACATTGTGATGATGGTCTAGTGTTTCATGGGTAAAATGAAATTTGCTCCATGCGCTGGGGTTCCACCAGCTAATCTTGGGAAAGCATCGGTTGTCAATCCAGTCAATGTGAATTGCACATTGTTTTAAATGCAAACCTAGGCATGGACCCCAAAGGGAGTGTGCGCAAGGAAGATCGATCTGGTGGTAAAGTTACACAGGGAAGGTTAGATGGAGGAGTTAGTGTCCAAGTGATATATTAAATGCTACAAGCTGAACATGTCGATACTGCTTAGTTGCAAAAAATCAACATGAGACCCCAAGTGGGGTCGAACTATAAATCACACATCGTATCAAGCAAGTTGCAGAAAGGTTGAATGGTATTGAATCTGGTAGCCCCGATCCTGCAATAATGTAAATGTTCAAGGAGCACACTAAAAGAATTAAGTCAGGTTAGAGGAAAATTGAAGCTAATAAAAGGTTGAAACATAAAACTCTTGAGGTGATCAAATACCAGGGGCACCCTCGATCATAAAGGGATTGGATTTGAAAAGGTTTGTGCAGAATCCTTTTCCTAAAAGTGCGGCTTTGAAGCCCATTCCTAAGAAGTTTCATATGCCGAATATATGTAACTACAACGAGACCACCAATCCTAATGAATGCATCACTCCGTACACGTGCGTAATAAAGGGAAATGACTTAGAAGGTGATGAAATCGAATCTATACTGTTGAAAAAGTTCGGAGAAACCCTTTCTAAGGGAGTAATAATTTTGTATCACAACCTACCACCAAATTCCATCAACTCATTTGCCATGTTAGCAGAATATTTCTTAAAGGCACACACCGGGGCCGTAAAGGTCGCAACAAGAAAATTGGACCTTTTCAATATAAAACAAAAGGATAAAGAAATGTCGGGAGAGTTTGTGTCCCGACTTCAAATAAAACACATAAAGCTGCCACCGGTCATATATGATTGGGCCGTTCAAGCTTCAATCCAAAGGCTGAACGAGCGGAGTTCGATAGTATCACTCTAGTTGAAACAAAATTTTGTCGAGCATCCAGCTATAACTTTGGTATATGTGCACAATCGACACCAATCAAAGATCAGGGTTGTGGACGACTAATTAGAATCCCTTTTTGATTCGGTACATCCAAATCGGTCGGCAGCTAAAACCCAGAGGGGCGTCAACAAGGAGGAACAGACAACGATGTCAACCATATATCACAAATGGAAGGAACAATGGTTCAAGACGCAGTTCCGCACAGAATGATCGAAGAGGTGATCAAGGATAGAATTATCGGGGACTTATGAGAAAAAGTGGTTTTGATAAGCGTGTCGATCCTACAGAGGCACCTTACTTATCAGAATAGAACTTTAGCATTGATGCATCGCTAATTCTATCGGCAATCGGAAGGATCAATAATACTAGGTGGCCCAGACCTATACAGACTGATGCTTCCCAAAGGAACCCAAAATTGATATGAACTTACCATAGCACACATGGTCACAAGAGCGAGGATTGCAGACAACTAAAGGAGGAGGTAGCCCATCTATTCAATGAGGGCTACCTTCGAGAGTTCCTCAGTGATCGAGCTAAGAATCATTTCAGAGAAAGGGATGCTAACAGGAAAAATGAACAGGAGGAACCCTAACATGTCATTCATATGATCATCGGTGGGGTCAACATTCCTCAGGGGCCCATATCCAAACACACTAAGGTATCAATCACCAAGGAAAAATGAACTTGGGATTATGTACCAGAAGGATCCGTATAATTCAACAACAAAGAAGCAGAAGGCATTTGTTAGCCACACAACGATGCTTTAGTAATTTCTATCTTATTAAATTAATTTCAATTTAAGCGTGTTTTAGTAGATCCAGGTAGGTCGATGAATGTCATCCCATCGAGGGTTGTGGAGAAGCTCGACCTACAAGATCAAATCGTGCCCATATCCTGGGTATTCAACAGCTTCAATATTGCTAGTGAAACAACTTAAGGGGAGATTATGTTGCCGGTGAACGCGGCTGGAACCATTCAAGATACCAACTTCCACGTGATCGAGGGAAGCATAAGGTATAATGCCCTACTCGGAAGGCCTTGTATCCACAATATGAGGGCAGTTCCTTCAACTCTATACAAAATTATAAAATTCTCGACAATGGATGGTGTGAAAACAATATACAGAGAGCAACATGTTGCAAAATAAATGTTTGTGGTTGATGAGGCAACACCGATATCTACATTATCAACCTCGGAAAGGTCGAGCATCAAAGGTAAATAGGAAGCCAACTATCAATCACAGTCGCCAGCTTCGACCGAATCAAGGAAGCATTGGGTAGAAGAAGATGGAGAGGAATTTCTAACTCCTCGAAATCTAATTGTTCCTGAAGATTTGGACGCCACCAAATCAATAGTCAAAGTGCTGGAACAGGTTATATTGATCGAGTACCTGCCCGAGTGAAAGGTATACCTGGGAACGGGATTAACCCCCAAATAGGAAAAATCTTATTTAATTTCTTATTGATAACATACATTATTTTCCTTTGTCACAATTAGAAATAACAGGGATCCCACCGGAGATAAAGACGCACCGTCTAAGCCTTGACCTTAGGTTCAAACCGGTGAAACAAAAGAGAAGGCCCTAGTCTGAGGTAAAGCATGCATTCGTAAAGGATGAAGTAACTAAACTTTTCAAAATAGGGTCTATTCGGGAGGTGAAATATCCCGAATAGTTAGCCAATGTAGTCGTATTCCCTAAAAAGGGAACAAATATAGAATGTGTGTCCATTATAAAGATTTAAACGAGGCATGCTCCAAAGATTATTTTCCACTGCCTAACATTGATTGCATGATCGACTCCACAAGTGGCCACGAGATCCTTACCTTTCTCGATGCCTATTCCGAGTATAATCAAATTCAAATGAACGCACAAGACCCAGAAAAGACATCATTTATCACCAAGTATAGAACATATTGTATAATATAATGCCCTTCGGGCCAAAAAATACTGGAGCTACTTACCAGTGCCTAGTAAATAAAATGTTAGAAGAACAAATAGGTAAGTCAATGGAAGTTTATATCCATGATATGCTACTTAAGTCCCTGTGCGCAGAGGACCATTTGGATTATTTGCAGGAAATGTTTGAGATTTTAAGGAAATATAACATGAAGCTCAACCCCGAGAAATGTGTTTTCGGGGTTGGTTCGGGCAAATTCCTAGGCTTCATAATGTCGAATCAGGGGATCAAGATCAACCCCGATAAAATCAAGGCCATCGAGGACATCACCGTCATGGATAGTGTAAAAGTCGTGCAGAGGCTGACGGGACAAATAGCTTCTTTAGGCCGATTCGTCGAATCGAAGCCATAATTTTTCTCTCAGCTCAAAAAAAAGAACGATTTCACCTGGATGCCAAAATGCCAACAGGTATTAGAGTAACTAAAGCGATATCTATCGAGCCCACCATTGCTGTACACTCCAAAGGCAGAAGAGACACTTTACTTATACTTGGAAGTATCAAAAAGTATGGTAAGCTTTTTCCTAGTTCGAGAAGAGCAAGGTACGCAATTTTCCATTTATTATGTAAGTTGAACCTTAGGAGAAGTAGAAACTAGATATCCATACTTAGAGAAATTGTCACTTGCATTGACAAGTGCCTCTAGAAAGTTAAACCATACTTTCAATGTCACCCCATATTCATGTTAACCACTTACCAATTCATACTATTTTGCACAAGCCCGAACTATCGGGTCAATTGGCCAAATGGTCCGCCGAACTAATTGGGTACGATATCGAGTATAAACCCCGAACGGCCATCAAGTTTCAAATTTTGGCGGACTTCGTGGCCGATTTCACACCAACCGTCATAACTGAAGTTGAAAAAGATCTTTAATTAAAATGAGGCACCTCATTAGAGGCATGGAACCTTTTGATAGACGGTGCTTTGAATGTGAAGAGGTCTGGGCTAGGCATCATTTAGAAGTGCCCTAGGGGTAACATTATTAGATAGTGTATCAAAACATCTAGGTTGACTAACAATGAGGCCGAGTAAGAGCCCATGATTGCAGGTCTCGAGCTTGCTAAAAGCTTGGGAGCAGAAGTCATTGAAGCCAAGTGTGACTCTTTACAGGTGGTGAACCAAGTAAACAAAATCTTCGAAGTCCGAGAGGATGGAATGCAAAGGTATTTAGACAAGCTGCAGGTAACTTTGCAGCGTGTGCCTCGAGAACAAAACAATGAGGCCAATGCTTTTGCAAATCCAAGGTCATCGGTCGAAGAGGATGAGATCTCTTGGGGACTATCATTCTACTCTCGAGATCTGTGATCGAGGAAGGTCATGTCGAGATAAACTCTAAAAGCGTGACATGAGATTGGAGGAATAAATATATTGAATACTTGAAGAACGGAAAGCTCCCACCGGACCCTAAAAAGTCAAGGGCCTTACGAACCAAAGCTACTTGATTCACATTTGATGAAGATGAAACATAATATAGAAGGACATTCGATGGACCATTGGCAGTATGATTAGGACAAGGAGACACCGATTATGTGTATGAAAGGTCTATGAAGGAACTTGTGAGAACCATTCTGGCACCGAATCACTAATTCACAAAATAGTTAGAGCAGGACACGACTGAGATATCATGGAAAAAGACACTAAGGAGTTTGTTCGAAAATGTTATAAATGTCAAAGGTTCACATCGATGATCCATCAGCCCGGAGAACAACTTCATTTAGTCCTATTCCTGTGGCCATTTTTAAAATGGGGTATAGATATCGTTGGCCCTATGCAATTGGCCCCATGTAAAGCGAAGTTCATTTTATTTTTGACTGACTATTTCTCTAAATGGGGTGAAGCATAAGTGTTCGAGAAAATAAGAGAAAGAGGTTATATACTTGATTTGGTATCACATCTTGTGTTGTTTTGGGATACCTCCCAAAATAGTGTGTGACAATGGAAAATAATTTATCGGCATCAAAGTAAAAAAAATCCTCGAAGACAATAAAACAGAACGGATATTATCAATCTTTTATCATCCTAATGGGAACGGACGGTCAGAATCGACGACCAAAACTATCATTCAAACCTAAAGAAAAAGTTAAACGGTGCAAAGGGGAAGTGGAGAGAAATGCTACCCAAATTCCTTTGGGCATATCGAACAACATCAAAGTACAGTACGGGGGAAACCCCATTATTCTTAGTATATGGTGCCAAAGTGTTGAATCCAGTCGAAGTCGGGGAACCCATTTCCAGGTTTCGTTACACAACAGAAGAATCAAATCACGAGGCTGTGAACACTTGCCTCAAATTATTGGATGAAAAATGAGAAGCTGCACTCGTTCGAATGGCTACTCAGAAGCAACGAATCAAAAGACAATACAATCGGAGAACTAACCTTTGCCACTTTATAGTCGGAGACTTTGTCCTAAGGGAAGTCACCCTCAATTCTCGAGACTCGAACAAAGGGAAATTACGCCCAAATTGGGAAGGACCATATAAGGTCCTTGGTGTCATCGGAAAGGGATCCTGCAAACATGGCACAATGGAGGGCGAATAGTTTCCAAACAATTGGAATATATCTCTCCTCAAATGGTATTATTGCTAAGGTATAACTTTCCCCCTTTCCATTTGTATTTTATACTAACTTATTGCAGGTGTTTGATTGAAGACATCGAGAAACTCTTCAACACGAGGACCTTAGGTTTTACATTATGCGTTGCACTCTTTTTCCCTTAGAACGATTTTTATCCCAAATGGGTGTTTGCGGCGAGGTTTTTAATGAGGCAACAATTACGTTTTACCTAAGGAAAATTCAACAGTATCCTAGGCTTCTTTACAATAAACCTCGAATACTAGGGGGCATCACCCTCGGATGTTATATTTTCGAGGAAAGTACTTCATGTTAAAGGATCTCGATAGGGAACTTTGTAATGGGCCAGACAGTCAAATGACCGTGTCCATATAGATTAGTCAAGCCCCGATGGAAAAACATGTATGCATATATAAATTATTCAAAGCATTCTTTCAATATCAAATGTATTGTGTCTCAAAGAAAATTTTGTACTATACGAGTTCCATACTTATGATTTTATGAGAAATGGCTCAAGAGCCAGGCAAAAATATGCCTCAAACACTCAGGGACTGCCGTCGATGATTGACATATTCGAGTTATCTAAACTTGAATTCATAAGACCTCAAAGAGGCATCCCCGGATCTATAGGCCAAGGCTATCATTCTTGGGGACTAACACTTCTAATAAGTTTGAAGTGTTGTTGGGGAATAAGCTCAAGAGGCATTCCCAAAGGCTACGGCCAAATTAAAGCAGCTGGGAGACATCCGCCTTCGAATTCTTTGAAAAACCGGTTAAAAAAGGCTACCCTCGAAAAATAATTAAAAGGTAAAATCAACCCTCGAAAAACCTTAAAAGGTATCAGGTTATCTTAACACAAATGTGTTCAGGCGCAAAAAGCAGAGGGGTTTCAATCGACATCGAATCCTCAAAAAACCGAATGGGTAAAATACACATGCTAAGTCATAACAAAAATTTAATAAGTATTTGCAGCCGAAAGAGGAGAAAAATAGCCATCTTTTAGAGATTGTCCAAATCTAAAGATCCTAAGGGCCAATACACTTAGAGTTCGAGATCATGTTCTCGCTCTATCAGAACCTAAGGGTTTGACTATTCTAAGCCTAAATAAAAACTGACTTGACTATGGCTCAAGGATTCATCATTAATTGACACAAACTCTAAAGGGCCTACGCTTCATGTTTGAACCTTATTATAACTCGATTATGTTTACTTCTAGAAAGGCACAACCAAAGATCTCGAATGCACCATTCAAAACATAAGATTGTGCTAAACTTTTACAACCCAAAAGACGAATTTGTAGATAAAAATTGAGAAGGCATTAAAAAGGTAATATTTCTATATATATATATTGGGCAAAAATAGGTACAGGGACCGACGGGGATCTTACAAAAACAAAAAAGAAAAATAATGTCCTAACTATGCCCAGGACAGGTTTCTCCCTAAGGAGCAGCTTCTCCTCCGGGCCCCTAGTCATTATCAGACCCGCCTTGGCTACCTTCATCATCATCATCATCATCGGAGAAGGAGACAAGCAACAGGGCATCAGCTTCAAGCACTTAGCTTGAGCTATCTCTTTGGAGAGCTCAAAATCTCGTGCATGGATTTCCTTGAGGGTCTCCCTCCGGGATTAGCATAGTGCCAAGTCATTGCTCCATTGCTTTTGGTCAGAAGTCTCCATTAACTTCATTTAACAAGCCTTGGCATCAGCTAGGTACTCGACTATGGACTTGTTAGCCATGATCTTCGTCTTTCAAACTCAGCCTTTGCCTGAGCAAGCTCAGCTTCAAGCTCCTCGATCTTTCTATTATGGGCTGATCTTTTCTCTTTAATGCACTGAACTTAGACCTCGGTCGATGACAGTTTTGACAAGTCAATCTCTTTCTTCGCAGCAAGGTGGTCTATATTCCCCTTCTACCGATCATAGTCAACATTAATTTGACCGATTTCCCCTCGGAGCAGATCGATCCTTTCCAACTTTTGCTGCAACTGGGATATTGAATTAATAGCCTCCATAGTTGGGTGAAGACCACACTCTTTCAAAAGGATAGTTAACTGCACATCTAGCTCGATCTCTTTCTTATGAGCCTGTGCTAAATCTGCTCGGAGGTCCCTAATCTCCTCTTCTTTTTGCACATAGAGGCGCTTGAGGGCGTCTCTCTCCTCGATAAGCCTTTTGAGATTGGCCTCACACCAGTTCAGCTCGGCTTGGGATTTGGTGAACGCTTCCAGATGAAGCGTCACAACCTATAGAGACAGGAAAAAAATCAAATAGAAAGAAATAAAGAAACGTAAAAACGGGGGATGAAGTTTACCTAGTTTAGAAGACGATGGGCCTCATAAAAATGATCGTCGCATCTAGTTCAGAATCATCATCGACCCTCGCAAGGCAGCCATAGAATATGTCTTCCCCATCGTGGATCGTTCCTACATCGAGGGTCTCCAAAGATCGAGCCTCCCAAAACTGCCCTTCATAAAATTTAGGGCCGGGCGACGAATTGTCAATATTGATTGCCCCAAGCATGTCAGTTGGGGCACTCTCTCCCTTCCAAAGAGCCATAGAACAGACCCTTTAGACACACTCGCCAGTTTCTTATCATGACAGGAAATATCTTCGACCCCCGATGACCGAGGGACTTTGCTCAGAGCACCTTTTGAGATCTCCTCGGTCCGAGGGTGAGTCTCCTCCACTATTATCGGCCTAGCTATTTTTGAAGTATCAGTGCTTCACCTCTTTGAGGCCCAAGCTCACAACCAGCATCTTCCCCTTCCTCTTCTTCATCTTGTAGCTTTTGGGCCTTTTTAGCATATAGAGAGGTAGAGTCATCTTTCGACATATGAGACTTATTCTCCTTGGGCTTTGGGTATGAGAATGTGAGGCCCTTCTCTTTTCTTCTCCTTATCCAGATTGGGAGCAACCGCTTCCCCAGGCGGGGCCGATATTTTAGCAACATCCCTGAGGTCTGGATAAATAGGAGTCAAGTATAAGTAAAAAAGAAACGCTATAGAAAAGGGCATCGAAAGCATACAGGATAAGATTGTCGTGATTCTTGGCCTCCCATCTGCCCCTTTCCAAGTCACGCCAGTAGCGGTCGGCATGGTAGGAAGTCAAGTTAAACTCCCAAACCTAATCTTCGAGGTTAGGGATCACGTGAGGTATCCAGGCAACCACTGCATAACATATGAAATTATTACGTAAAGCAAAAAATAAAGTTTGAAGACTAATGGGCAATATGTTACTTAAGATCGAGGCTCCATTTCTCGGGGAGCGACTATTTCTCCTCTAGGATAAGGTCATAAGTTATTACCCGAATGAACCATCTCATCCAAACATGGTTCTTTTCCTCATCGATGCTCGCAAAAAGGTACTTCGTTGATCGTGGTTGGAGCTTGATTAATCCTCAAACGAGCCGAGGTCAATACAATCATATGAGATGGCTGAGAGTGAATTCCAACCCCTTGGTCTTACTAGAGAAAGCAGAGCATAATCACTTTATGCCAGAATAAGGGATGAACCTGGCCGAGGCTAACCTGATACGTCTTGCAAAAGTCAACGATAATTGGGTCAATAAGATCCAATGTGAAGGGGTAAGTATAGACTCTTTGAAACCCCTCCACATGAGTAGTGATACTCTCTTTAGGAGCGGGGATTCGTGCCACGAGCTCATCCCCCTAGTTGTAGACTTTATTCAAAGCCTCAAGATGTTTCACCGTTATCAAATAGATATATCTCGAATTTGAAGTCGGTTTTTAAGACAACGGGGCTAGGAATGTACTCGTGAGGGAGCGGCTTCACCTGCTTTGTGTCACCTGTCGGCCAGGAAGAAGAAGAAGAAGCTCTCTCCTTTTAGGGGACAGTCTTGGAAGTTTTTTCCCATTGATTCAGGTAAACGGATGCAAAAATAGATGAAAGTTGGAATTTTTTAAAGTAAGGAACTTATAAAATTTGATGGAGGAAAATGAAAACTTTGATTTCAAACAAAGATCCTGAATTTATAGGTTCACAGCGACTGTTCGGTGGTCCTAGTGGCCAACCGTCACTGGCAAGCATTAATGATTTGGGAAACTGTTCCGATATGACGTTTTTGTTACTTCACATTTAAATTTTTTGAACATCGACACTGACCATGCAAACAAGTCATAAATTATCAAACAGAGCTATAAAAAGTCTCGGAAAACAGAAAGAATAGCTAGTACTCAAAACAACTGGTCGGGTCGTTACACCGCATGCCGTCTATTTATTTTCGATCCTGATAAAATATATTGTAATTTATTAAATTGTGAATTTAAATGTAATACTTAACCAAAATTCAGTAATTTTTCCTGTATATAACATTTTAGACATATTTAAGTTTCAAATATTATGTTCGATAATCTGACATCACGGAACTTTATGCACCACCTACTAGTACGCCAACACTCCACCATATATTGAATAACATAGGTCTTCAAGTCTTTGTATACAATGGAAATCGGGGCTACCTGATTTCATTCATTGGTTGAGATACGAATGTCACGTCAAAAAGCTAGGATGTCGAGGTCGACCTTGATTGCAGATCGGAGAAAGGCAGACTTCCAGTTACAATGGCGTAGCATGATAACGGAAAAGGTGAGATATCCGCAATTGACCGAGAATCGTGGCGTGAAACTCGGAAGGATTGATCTACAGCGGTTAATTAGATGTTAATATGATTTCCTATAGTAATTATAAGTGTATCTTATTTAGGACTCCCCTATTATATAAAGAGGGATCTCATTCATTTGTAAGGCAAATTTTTCACTGATAAGAAGATATACATTCATTACTTTCTTGCTATTTCACTTACTATTTATCAGAGTTGTTTTATCATTTGCTATTCCTATTATCACACCTCGAGACTACCATAAGTGGAGGTCAAAATTTGTCTTGCCTATTGGTTTGATTTATTTTATTCTCTAATTTATCTGTTTAATTTCTAATTTATCAATTTGTATTGAATTGAATCATATATCCTTAAAACTACAACATAAGTTTAATTGTTACTCGAATTTTAGGGTAAATAGTCTTGTTAAAAATAATTTTTTTTTTCATTTATGGTGTTAAAATTGATTTTTTCCGTGTTGCGTAACTGGGATTGAGGGATCAGCATAACAATTAGATCAAAACCTTGTTACATATATGCAATTTATTCGTGGTTTTTCGAAAATAGCTCCGTCTCATCCATTTCTTTTTTAACTTTTCTTGTTTCTGATCTCTTTATTTTTGATTTTGAATATAACATATCAAACATAAGGAATGAAATTGACACGTGGCAATGAAGACAAAAAAGATATGAGTTAGCAAAGAACTGGTACTGATTATAAATATGTGATCGGTGTTGAATGAGTTTTGAAGATGCTATAACCGAGGACGAAAGTCTAAAAGGAAGATATCGGTTGGAAAACATTATTCAAGGAGCAGTCATTACAAAGAATCTTTGTATTTTGCTAAACCAATACACATCCATCGAGAGAGATTTTACTCATACTAAAGAAGAGTTTGATTTGGGGATCTTGTTTTCCTGAATTGAGCAATAAATAGAAGAATTTGTATTCATTGTAGAATACGAAACATCTGTATGCAAAAAATCTAAAATTTCTCTTATTCTATTAACATTCTCTCTTTTTTGTTCTAAATATTATTCTTATTCGTACTTCCGGGGAAGCTCATCTCACAGTCAGCCTTATATTTTCTTGAAGTTCTTTAATCAATTTATTTTTGTTTTTAATTATTTTATATTCTTGGATCAAATTAATTCATATATCTATAAATCAAGTTATAGATTCAACTGAACTGTTTTACCGGTAAATGTTTGGCGCCACTATACGGCGTAGACAATTGTGGTACTACTTTAATCTGTTCATCTGTTACTCACACTTATTTGACGTTCATCAGTAAATTAGAAAAAAATATGGCAACTAATGATGTGAACAACTCCTTCAATGTTGGAGCAAATAATGAACTTCAAGATATGTTTCAACTTGATGATTCAATCAGTAAAACACATAACGGCGAGGATGAGATAACTCCGATTTGTGAAGTATGAAACCCTCTGTGAGTAAGATGTTTAAATCCTGATGATATAGATGATAAACCTATTGTTGAAATGGTGAATGTTTTGGGTGGGCGAAAAAGGAAAATTAAGAACTATCTCTCAAGGCAAAATTGGATATTGATGGAGCTCCAGCAAGCACTTTCGGTTGCCTCCAACAACTCCAATGGAGGAGTTCGACCCCCTCATAGAGTTCCTGCAAATCAAACAGCCCAAAGACCTATTATTTTAATAAAAATTAAGCAGGTGGTGCAAGAAGTGAATCCGGGAACGAATAAAAATACAAATGATCCATTTAAAACTTATCTCATGAGATTCATGAGGGAAATAAATAATTGTATGGATCCAAATGCTAAAGAATTCCATACTCAGATGAATCAGAACCCAGGGGAAGACTTGGTTATAACATCATTATTAATTTGGTAGACTTGGTTTTAGCTATGAGGCAAGATTTCCAAAACCAATTTAGTCAGATCCTAATCGGTGGTGTAAATTTCATGGAACGCATTTCCACAGGACTGGGGGACTGTAGGCATCTTCATAAAAAGGTTGCAACATCGTTGAAGAACGGCTATGTTAGAGAATTTCTGAGTGACCTAGCCAAGAACAATTATGGGAGGAATGGAGATGCTATGGAAAAGCCATATCGTCCATAGGGTCATCCCTTTTAACAATAAACGTGATTTGTGGTGGAGCTGAAAAAAAATGAGGTGACATTTTTGACAGCAAAAAAGACAAAGATACCGGTAACTCATGGCAAGAGAGTATGTGAAACATCAAAATATGATGAAATTATCGTTGTGGAATAAGACGTTGATGGCCTTATTTTACCACGAAATGATGATCTGGTAATATCCCTTAATATTTTAAATTTAAAAATAAACGTGTGTTGGTTGATCGAGGTAGTTCATCCATTATCTTCTAGATAAGGTTTTTGGAAGAAGCAAAGTTAACCAGAAAAAAAAGTTCCGATAACAAATCTTCTAGCCGGGTTCAACCTAATGAGTGTAACAACTTGAAGAAATTTTTTACGGCCATACATGCTGAAGGTGTAATGATGACCACTTTGTTCGAGGTGGTAGATGGCAATATGTGATATAACGTCATCTTTGGTAGACTATGGATTCATGAAATGAACGATATACCATCAACTTATCATAAATTATTTAAGATCCCTATGACAGATGAGATAAAGCATATTAGATGTAATCAACCTATTGTGAGAGAAATTAATGTAGTCGCCTGATCCAATAGCAAGACGGGAGGAATGAGAAAATAGAAACTACCAGAACTGATGTCTGCTGCCCTTCCAAACCCGGCTGAAGGTGTTGGAGAGGAGGAGACATCGAATTATTATCATGTTCCTACATCCTTTTAGGTACTGAAAGAAGCAGATACGATAAAATTGGCTGCAGACAAACTGGAACAAATTGATTTGTTCATAGAGTTCCCGGATAAAAAATCTTCACCTAGCAATGGGGTTGAGTCCCGAACTCAGGCTTAAAATTATTGAGTTCTTAAAAGCTAACTTTAAGTGGTTAGCATGGTCTCATTCCGATATGACAAGTATTTCACTAGATTTGGTTGTCCATAAATTAAGTTTGGACCCTAATTTCCCGCCAGTGAAGCAAAATAAACGGCCAATGGTGAAAGTCAGGAAAAAGTTTGCTAAATAGGAGGTAATATGATTGATAAATATAAGTTCAATTCGTGTAGTGAATTATCTTGATGGTAAGCTAACATAGTGGTTGTTCCTAAAAAGAATAATTCGTTTAGAATGTGTATAGATTATAAAGATCTAAAAAAGGCATGCCCTAAAAATACTTTCTCATTGCCAAACATTAACCAAATGATCTATGCTACAACTGGACATAAATTGATGAGCTTTCTTGATGTGTATTCTAGATATAATCAAATTAGAATTCATCTGGAGGATCAAGAAAAAACCTCTTTCACCATAAATTTTAGCACTTATTACTATACTAGTTTGCCTTTTGGGTCTATGAATGTCAGAGTCACTTATCAGATTCTCGTTACTCAGATATCTAAATGTCAAACTGGTAAAACATTGGAAATCTATATTGATGACATGTTGTTTAAGTCTCTTAGTGCAGGAAGTCATTTGACTCATTTTCAAGGGACATTTGATATTTTGAGAAAATACAACATGAAGCTCAACTCTAAAAAATACGCTTTTGGAGTTGGGTCCAACAAGTTTCTTGACTTCTTGCTTTCTCAAAGAGGGATTGAAGTGAATCTTGACAAGATTAAAGCCATAGAATATATCTCTGACCAATTGACGAGTGTAAAATAGGTGCAAAGGTTGACTGGCAGATTCATATTAAGGTCACCGAAAAAATATCATTATTTCTTTTAACTTTTGAAAAATAAGAATAATTTTTCATTGACTCTGGAATGCCAGAAAGCATTGAGAGACCTGAAAAGGTACTTTTTCAGTCGTCCGTTAATATCTAAACCGAAGGAGGGTGAACAATTATCAATTTATTTAGTCGTTTTTAAAGTTGCAGTGAGTGCAATTCTGGTCTGAGAGGAAGAAGGTATACAATTTTGATGTTTATTATGTTAGTAAAATACTATCAGGAGCGGAGATACGCTATCAGCACTTCGAAAATTTGGCTCTAGCTCTCTCGTATTTGCCTCTCGAAAGCTTAGACCTTACTTTTAGTGTCACTTAATAGCCGTCGTGAAGACTTTTCACTTGAGGAATATCCTTCATAAGTCTGAATTATCGAGTCAATTGGCAAGATGGGCAGTTAATATTAATGAATTTGATATAGAATATAAACCACAGACTGCTATTAACTCATATGTGTTTTCCAACTTTATGGTTGATTTTAATATGGGAATGATGCCTTTAGATGCAAAAAGTAGTTATGGTATCAGGAAGTGTCTCCAGTATGTGGAATTTGTTTACAGACGGAGATTCTAATATAAAAAATTCTGATCTTAGGATAGTATTAATCACTCCTTTGAGAGAGATCATGAGACAGGCAACTAAAATATTCCTTTGACTAATAATAAAGATGATTAAGAGGTTTTGGTTGCGGGACATAAATTAACCTAGGTACTAGGCTACGAGATAATTGAAATAAAGTGCAACTCCCAACTAGCAGTGAATCAAATACGGAGTCTTTGACACCAAAGAAGATCGCATGAATCTGTACTTGAATAAAGTTCAAGTTTTACTTTTTCAGTTAAGGTAGTTATCGGTAATTTACATCCCAAAAGAAGAGAATATGGAGGCGAACGCGTTGGCCAATTTAGGGAGCTAATGACAGTGCATTTATTCAGTTGTCGCATTCAGTCCTAGACGTGAATAGGTATTGCAAAGTTAAGTCAACTAGCATAACCTGGGATTGGAGAAACGAGTTTATAGAATATTTAAAGTATGGAAAATTACCTAAAGATTCTAAAGCCTCCCGGGTGCTACGAACTAAAGCTTCTCATTATTTCCTTGTTAATGGTCAATTATACCGATGATCTTTTCAAGGGCCATTGGATCGATAATTAGGAACATCATAGGCTGATTATGTGATCAGATATGTTCATGGAGTGGTTTGCGGAAATAATTTCGGTATGGACTCACTGGTTCTTAGAGTGATAAGGGTTGGTCACTATTGACCCTGGATGGAACAGGACGGAAAATACATTTGTACAAATGTGTGATAAGGGTCAGCGTCATATGCAATTAGTGCATCAGCCGACAGAGCTTCTACATTTGGTGATGTCACCGTGTCCATTCATGAAATGGGGAATGGACATAGTTGGTCCTTTGCCTCAAGGGTCCGGAAAGGTAATTTTTTTTTTAGTTTTAACTGATTATTTCACTAAATAGCTTTAAGCATATGCTTCAACAAGACTGGAGAGCGAGAACTTATTGATTTCATTTAGGATCATATTATTTGCCATTTTGAAGTACCAAAAAACATTGCTTGTGACAATAAAATACAATTCATAGGTCAAAATATTTCTGGAACGATTGAAGATCAAAGAGATCACATATTTTCTATATTATCCAAGTACTAATGAGCATGCGGAGTCAATCAACAAGGTGATAATTCAAAACCTCAAAAAGAAATTAGAAAATGATAAATGCAATTGGCCAAAAGAGTTATCGGGAGTGATATGGGCATATCGAACAACAATGAAGTCAAGCATGGGCAAACACATTTTTCTCTTATGTATAACGTGAAGAATCGACCATAAGGTATTGCCAGGAAAACGAGGAGGAGAATAATGACTCAAAGTACTTGAGAAGAAAATGTTGGAATTATAGGACAAACATAGGAAGGACCTTATCGGATTACAACTATAATCGGTAAAGGTCCATATCACTTAAAAAATAAAGATGAGGTAAATTACCAAGAAATTGAAACATGAATCATCACAAAAAGTATTATTGTTAAAGTTACTTTATTATACTGATAGTATGTGCTATATTCTTTTTCCTTTAGTTCAGTTTTGGTGCTAATTGGGTTATTCTGACAAGGTTTTTTAATGACGTAGCAACTTAAATCATACTACGAAGAAGGGTCGTCGACAATAACAAGAACTCCAATGTTTGAATTCTCATACTTAGCATCTGAACACTGGGAGAACTGCTGTATATTATAGCCCTAAAAGTGCCAATAAAAAAATCGGGGACTGCTAGAATCAGAAGCTGTATCTTGTCAAGACGGAGGACTGCTTGATCAGCCCCATAAATATTAATAGTACAACTTAACCACATATATGACTTATAAAATTTTTTGCTCATGTAAGTGTACTTTTGGAAATTGAACGAATAAATTAAAAGTCCTTTTATTTTTATCTTATTCTTGTCCAAAAAATACAATATGATATTATCCAAAGAAATCTTTTATTTCTTCAAAACTCCAAAATCAATAGAGGTTTCAGTGTAGATACAAAGGAGGGGGGGGGGGGGGGGGGGAAATTACATTAGTTTATTTTATCAGCAGAGTCTGAAGGATGAGAAGTATCTACTGCACCATTTGGGATGGGTGTTCTTTATCCAGTTCAGCATCTTCATCCTTACCCTTATATCTTCCTTAGCTTACTCATCGGTTTTCGAGGACACAGAACAAGTGTTCGAGGAACTTGAAGCAGCGAGTCGAGCAGGAATATTCTTGAGTGTAAAATATAAGTAAGACAATCCGACCCCTGAATCCTTCGATTCTAGCTATGTCTGGGCCTACATGCAACTTAAGGTTGTCAACACAATTTTTAAAACAAAAAATAGTCAATGTTCTCCTAGTATTATACGAAATTGAATAATTTTACTCTTTGTTAAAAGTTGATCTCTGGTATGCCCTTGCCATGACTAAAACAGCTCAAATTTGTTTTTTTTTTTTTTGACTGATGGGCCTTATTTTTTTATTTTTAATTAATATTTTTTTGTCCAAATAATTTGCCATGTGTTATAAGCAAATCAAAATGGACCAGATTTCAACCTTAATATTATTTCTACGGCTCAATTTTGTCCTTGTATTATGTTTATGATTCAATTTTGTCCTCCTTCTCCACCACCCTTACACCTCTCTACACTAGCAATGTATATATAGCGTTTAAAAAATAATTAACATGAATGATGCATAACCTCTAGCCTCTAGGTATTGGTTTATTCAACATAGTGTTGAAGGAGGAAAAGTTTGAATCATACACATAGTATAAGGACAAAATTGAACCATACGAAATGTAAGGTAGATTTGGTGCACTTTATTTTTGTTACTACACGTGGCATATTATTTGGGAAAAATAAAAAATGGGTCCATTAGTTAGAAAGGACGAATTTGAGACATTTTAGCTACTATTATAGCTACTGGAGGAGCAAATGTAGGATCGACTTTTAAGGGAGGATAAAGTTGTTCAATTTATATAGTGCAAGGACAATTTTGATACTTCTTCGTTTGTAAAATTGAAGTCATAACCCAATAGTTGTAGCTTTACCTTAATTTTTTTCTGTCAAAATTAAATGAAATATAAAAAAAGATGGTGTGCATTCCATTTAGAAATGTGAAAAAGGTCAAAACCATATCCACAAGCAACGAATTTATACCAACTTCTAATTCAGTTCCCACCACATAAAGGCGTGATTAATAATTAGGGCGAGATTAGCTCTTTTCTTCACTATTTAAACACTACTATAGGATAAAAAAATTGCCACCCATATTCGACTTATCATGGTCAAGTGATTTGACGAGGTGAAAATATATATTAATTAGTTATAATTTAGTAAGAAAGGTCTATGGGCAAAAACATGTCACTTACCTATCAATTTGATGTAATTTAATTTTCAGTGTGAGTATGCTTTTAACTTCTTTTTTTTTTTGGCATAAATATTTAATAATTTTCCTAATTAAATTAAACTTCAAGTGAATTCGCTTCTCTCACTTCAACATAATCATATTGTCTATGAACTTTAATTTATGGATGCTTCAAGTACCTTTTAAATTGTCTCTTTTCTTTTGTGATTTCAAAGACTTAATAGTAGATTACAAGAAGTAGAAGCAAACGAGCGGATGTTATGGCGTGGATGTTAAAGCATCATTCTCCTAAAGGAAAAACAAAGATTGTTTGCTTTAAGAATAAATTAGGTATGTGTGCCAAAGCCTTTTAAGGCTTTTGGCTTTTGCTTTACTCGAAACTTCATAGAGTTAATCGTGAAAGGAAAAGAAATGATGCCGGGGCTGTGTGGGCGCACATAGCATTTTAACTTGAAAATTTGAGAAACTTATGTGAAATATAGATAATTTCGGATATCTCCCCTTACGTTTGCTCTATTATATTGACTTTTTTCATGATTTTGGATCTTACACTTCCCTTATTAAGATGCAAAATTGACGAGAACTTACAAATTCGTGGTTAGGGTTTTAGACAGAGAAAAAGTTATCCTTGTACAAATTCAACTTGTCCATAATATTTCACATACTCTATTTATATTATTGCATTATTTTTTTAAATAAACATAAGTATCAAGTGTGATTTCCTTCGTTTATTGAGTTCGCTGAAATTCTGTGATTTGAGTGCCGTTATCAAAGAATAGTCATTTCTTTCTATTCTAAGAGGAGCTAATCCAAAACTTCTGACAATAGTAAGGAGATTAAATTCTTTAAGGACACACAAAAAATTTGTAGGCGTGTGCCTGGAATCAAATTCCGAGGTCCTAACCCCGAGAAAAGAATTTTTAAAGAAAATCATTTGCTGGAAAATATAAAGGATATTAGAAGTGCATTGATGTAATTTCTTGAAGTTATCGGGACCGTATCTTGGTTGCGCAGCTCAGTACAAGTTTTAAAATCATAATTAATGTAAATTTATAAAATTTGGTAACGATCGGAATTGATTGGTATAAATGGACCTATAGTTGAGAAAATAGAAAATTCAATGTTCTTGAAGAATTTCATGAATTTGAGGTTTAATTCATAGTTGTTAATGTTAAATGGTCACACGAGCAAGTACGTATGATATTTTTGGACATGTGCATGTATGGTTTGGAGTCCCGAGGGCTCGGGTGAGTATTGGGTAGGCCGCAGAGTGAAATTGGACTTAGGGAAGATTGTTGGTATCTGGTATTTTTGCCCAGGTCTCTAATCTCGCAATTGTAAAATAAGGCTTCGCAAATGCAAAGTTCTCAGGCTTAAGAAATGCGACGTAGGCGTCGCAAATGAAAACCAAGCCTGGGCAGGCCATGATCGCAAATGCGATATTTTAGTCGCAAATGCGGAAGGAGCAAGGTCGCAAACGCAACTATTTCTTTGCAATTGCGAAGATAGTAGAAATTTTCAGGGTTCACAATTATCGCAAATGCGGATGTTTCTTAAGGGTTCACAATTACGAACCCCTGGTTGCAATTGCGACATCAGAGACATGTAAAGTGGAATTCCAGACGGGATTTCATTCATTTTTACAACTTTTCAAACCTAAAAATATTTTTGGAAGATTTTTTAAAGGCACCAACTCTTCCAAATCCTTAGTAAGTCATTCTTACTCATTTCTTTCAATCGAATATATATATATTACATGACTTTATTTCAAAATCAAGGCTTTTTCATGTGAAATTGGGTGATTTTTGGTAAAACTTAGGATTTTAATATTTTGGGGATTTGAACTTCGATTTAGATCCGATTTGAAAAAAAATTATATATTTGAGTTCGTGGGAGAATGCGTGATCGAGTTTTGGTTCGAATCTAGGGTTTTGACCAAGCGATCCCGGGTTGGTTTTTGACTTTTTGGGAAAATTATTAGAAAACCTACTTTCACGCATTAGAATTAGTTATTTTGCATTTATTAATGTTATTAATTAAATTGTGGCTATATACAAGCGGGTTGGTGGCGGAATCAAGAGGTAAATTGGTAGTTGAAGCTTGATTGTGTTCGTGGAATTGAGGTAAGTGCTTGGTCTAACCTTAGATTGAGGAAATAGGAGTTGGAGTCTTATGTGCTATGTGTTAATTGTTGAGTACGATGTATAGGTGTGGTGACGAGTATCAATACGTTGGTGTCAAGCATGCCGGTAAAGCTTATACTATGATTTTTGTGAATCCGTTATGTATTGTCCATGCTTAATATGATGATTGTCAATATGGTGCAAGGTTTATGGAAGTATTCTTGGTAATTGAACATTGTAGAGCATTGTCTCAAGTTGAGATTTATGATGTGAAGTGATTGTGGAAATGAGGATAGGTTTATGATATTATTTCTCTTGCCGGGATATTATTGCTTATGATATTATTTTCCTTGCCGGAATGTTATTGCTTATGATATTATGTCCCTTGCCGGGATATTGTTATACTGTTATTCCCTTTCCATGATTTTATTGTGATTTTATTGATTCCCTTGCCAGAATTGCTTGTGATTGTTGCTTGGGCAAGGATGAGTAAAAAGCACGAAGGGTGATATCGTGCATGATATTTGTGAGTGAGTGTTAATGCACGAAGGGTGATGCTTTGCCGATGTTGTGAATGTAAAAGCACGAAGGGTGATATCGTGCCATGATATGAGTGATAATGCATGAAGGATAATATCGTGCCATGATTAAGTGAGGTAAAAGCATGAAAGGTTATACTGTGCTGATTCTATTAATTTTTATGGTGAGAACAAGATTGAAAACATGAAGGTGATGCCATGCACTAGTTATATTCTTCTTATTCTTTCTTATAGTTGAATTATGGTGTTATTTATGCTTCTTTACTGAAATTCTGGTTGTACTTAATATTCCAGGCAGCATGTTTCCTTTTCCATCTTTAACTGCTAGTTTTTGATATTATCACTTGCCGTATATGATTTAACTATCGAGGTTTATTTGGTAGTATTATCCTAGCCTCGTCACTACTTCACCGAGTTTAGACTCGACTGTTACTAGTATATGGGATTGGTTGTGCTGATACTACACTCTGCACTATGTGCATATCCCGGTGCTGGAGCATTTGGACTATAGAGAGGTTGCTGCCTTCAGTCCAGCGAAGACATGAGGTAGTCCTGCAGACGTCCGCAAGCCTTGGCGTCCCCTTCTATTAATTCCATTCCGTTTTTATGTATTTAAGAGACAGAATTTTATTTTCTATTCTGACCACTGCTTGTAGTATTCATAGATAATCCTAACATTATAACACCAATTTTGCGTGAAGTCGTATTTCATATTTCCGTATTAGTAGTTAGTTAAACTATTAGATTTCGTCTTCCGCATTTTTGTTTATTATAATTAGTTTGTTGTTGATCACATATTAACTCGTAAATGTTAAAAGCTTAAGGAAAAAGGGTAATAAAATATATAATATTCGGCTTGTCTAGTTTTTAGGAGTAGACGTTATCACGACTTGCAAGAGTTAAAAATCTGGATAGTGACAAACACGTCAGCCAAATAGATCTTTCTGTCGTCCAAATGTTTCAACAAAATATTTAGTAACTGGTTCTTCATTATGAATAACGACAAAAGTGGGACTGGTAGTATTTCTTTTCTTAGGACTATGAAGGCATTAGAAGGATTACCCAACTGCCACCGTTATGTCAAGACAAAAAAATGTTGATATATGAATGAAGAATTTTGTCATGGAAATTCTTGAAGCCCAAATAGAGAGAGCAACGTGGATAAATTCTTAAATTCCAGTAGTATGCCTCTAATGGTCACACCATATGGTGAAAATATGGTTTTGTTACTTTTTAGTGATCTGATTTATGCCAATAAGCGGAAGTCCGAAATAAAATTATAAATTGACAAGTATCATCATCGATTACAATGGCATGAGTTAACGAGCAAATTTCAGAATTGAAATGACAAAATTTACGATTTTTTCAATTCTCAATTATGGAACTCTCTCTCACCGCAGCAATTGGAATGTTCTGTGGATTCAATCGGTGCATATTTGAAGCTTAACCGCTTTTGACTTTATCACTAACTTCTTGTTACGATCCGTCCCGTCGTCACTTGAGTTATCGTCCCGTTTTTCCGGTTTTATGCTTCTATATATTTCATTTTATGTGTTTGTAGAGTTTGAAGTGATTCGGACAGAGTTTGGTTGCAATTGAGACAAGTAGTCTTTTTAAGAGAAGGCTAGTTTGGAAAAGTCAACCAGATATTGACTTATAAGTTATAGGGATCGGAATGGATCTCCGACGATTCGGCTAGTTTTGGGTGGTGATTTATGACTTGGGAGAGAAAACAAAACTGAATTGGAGGTCCGGTGCAGAATTAGGCTTGAATTGGCTAAGCTTGAATTTTGGCGAATTCCGGTTAATAGGTGAGATTTTGATCCGGGAGTCAGAATGGATTTTCAGGAGTTGCTGTAGCTTCATTAGGTGATTTCGGATATGTGTGCAAAATTTCAGGTCATTTGGACGTCGTTTGGTCGGGTTTTTAATCTAATGTGAGATTCGGAAGCTTTAGTTTGTCTTAGGATTGAATCCGTCCTGAATTGATGATTTTTGTGTTGTTGGGCGTGTTTTTATTATTGGAGCATGTTCGTATGATGTTTTGGGGTATGTTGGTGCTATTAGTCGGTGTCCCGAGGGCCTCGGGATGGTTTCGAGTGGTTATCGGAGAGTGTTTGAATGTTGGAAGTTGCAGAAGGTTTTCTATATGCGATCGCATAGGTGGCATTGCGATCGCATAGGAGGCTGGGAGAGGGACCTTTTTTTGTGCTATGCGTTTGCACTAAAGGTCATGCGATCGCATAGGTCTGGGAGTTGAGCTGTGCGTTCTCACAAGGGAGGATGCGATTGCATAGAGTTAATTGGCCTGGGGTCCCTGGCAGAGGCGTGTTCTATGCGATCGCAGGGGTGCTATGCAATCGCATAATGTTATTTTGGGAAGTTGAAAATTTGTGCTATGCGATCGCTGGATGTGATGCGATAGCATAGAGTAATAACTGCGCAGGCATACCTGTTTTATAATGTTTCATCCGCGACTGACGTTCATTTTTTCACCATTTTTGCACCACCTTGAGAGCTTGTTGGTAGATTTTGAATGGAATTTCGACGGGAAGTGATTGGAGGTAAATCTCGTGGCCTACATTTAATCGAAGAATCATCCATTAATTCTCTGAATTTGGGCATAAAATTGAAGAAGCTAGGGCTTGGTTTTTGAAAGGTAAATTGGGGATTTGATGGCCCATTTGAACTTTGATTTTGATGAACTTTATATATACAGAATCGTGGTGAGACGAAGAATCCGGTGATGTAAATTTCATATTTTTTTGTGATGCACGCCAGGGGCTAGGGTTTTGCCAACTTCGTGTTTTTGGGTGTTTTTCGAGTTCCTTCTATTGGGTTATGTCCTATTATCCTAATATATCATATTCCTTGTGGTTTTGGTCAGATTCTGCATTCGAGGAGGTCGATTTGCGAGGAAAGCGCAAAGCGAGCTAGGATTTTGGCCTGTTCGAGCTGAGTAATGGTTATGAATGATATACTGAGGGTTTGAAACCTCGTATTTGTACTATGCGGGTGCTATGTTTAGATAAAAACGCGTCATATGATGAGCGTGGTGATGTTTTTGCTGGTGACTCAGACTTGATCCATCCCGATTGATCACTTACTGCACTTTTTGACTGAGACTGAGCTTGTACCCGTATATTTTGGGATAGTTTCCACGTTTGGAGCCTTGTGCCGATCTGTAGAACTCCTATGGAGCATGTTGAGAGGATTGACCTCACTTTACCTATTGAACACATACCATCTGTCCTGACTTTGACTGTAAATCATGAAATAAATCGGACGTAGTAACTTGCACCCTAAATCAGCAACACCTTGGGTTGAATACCATGTTTTAGCTGAGTGGGCCCGAGAGGCTAAGTCTACATTTACTGAGAGGGGTTAAGGACCCCGTAGTGAGCGTATTTGATATATATACTGGATCGAACTGCACGCTGCAGCAGTATATATATGTACATACATGTATGGATCGGATTGCACGTCGCAATGATATACTATATGGATTGGATTACACGGCGCAGTGATATATTATATGGATCGGACTGCACGCCACAGTGATATACTATATGGATCAGACTGCATGCCACAGTATTATAGCGTTGGGCTGAAGGAGCCCCTCCGGAGTCTGCACACACCCCCAGTGAGCGCAGTCGACTATATTATTGAATCGGGACGCGCGCCACAACATTATATATATTATATTGGATCGAGCTGCGCACCGCAACATTATATATATATGGTATTGGATCGGGCTACGCGCTGTAGCAGTGTTAGTAACTAGTAGGACGAAAAGAGAAGTATTTATCATATTCTTTCCCCATGTTTAGCATTTATTCACTACCTTACTGTTGATATTAGAACTATATAGTTGTGCTTACCATATTTCTGACATTCAGTTGTTATTTATTGCTATTACTCACTGAGTTGAAATTACTCACTCTACTCTCTGCACCTTGTGTGCAGATACAGGGATCCCGGAGGTTTAGCTACCACTATCTGTTGTTCCTAGTTAAGCACCGGAGTTATCAAGGTAGCTACTGGCGTCCGCAGGACCTGATCTCTCCTTTTATCTATCTTTTGTTTCTGTATCTAGATTTTTCTATGTTTAGGATACTGTTCAGCTGTACTTATTGGCTCAGACTTGTGACGCCGGATCCTTTGGGGCTGTTACAATTTTTGGTTTCGGGTTTCACAATGTTTTATTAATATTAAATTGAGAATTTTATGCTAAACTTGGTAAAGTAAGTTAATGATTTTGTTGGGAATTATCTAAATGGTCGGACGTTCCTAACAAGGTGCTAAGCGCCATCACGACCAGGGTTGGGTCGTGACAAGTTGGTATCAGAGCCTAGGTTATCAGGCATCACGAATCATGAGCCGGTTTAGTAGATTCTCGCAGATCGGTATGGAGACGTCTATACTTAACCTCGAGAGGCTGCAGAACCTTTAGGAAAAACTTCATATTCTTGAAATTCTTGTCGTGTGACTTTGTTGATCCGAGAACTAAACTTCTGATTCTATTCTCTCGCAGATGGAGAGAACGCGTGCTACCAGGCGTGGTGGACGACCACCATTTCCACCCACTATAGGCCGAGGGCGCATCCATGGTCGTGGTCGAGGCAGAGAAGCAGGGGCAGCACCATTTGACCCACCAGTTGCCCCCATTCAGGATCAGCCTCCAGTAGTAGAGGTTCCAGCAGCACCTGCTGAGGCACCAACAATGCCTATTGTGATTCTGGGTCTTCAGGAGGCCCTGGCAGAGATCTTATCGGTTTGCACTGGCCTGGCTCAGGCACTCTCGGCTACTACCGCAGCTACATCTTAGACCGGGGTTGATCATCAGACCCCCGCAGCTCGAACTCCAAATCAGACCCTAGAGGCACCACCAGTTCAGCCAGTTGCCCATGTTCAGCCAGCTGTTCTGGTTCAAGGTGATGTGGTGCCAGTGATGCCAGATGAGGAGCACTGTCGTCTTGAGAGGTTCAGCAAGCATTCATCTCCTACTTTCATCCGGGTGAGGATGCCTAGGGGTTTCTCGATAAGTGTCGACGCATGCTTCGGACAGCAAGGATCTTAAAGACTGGTGGTGTATCTTTTACCACTTTTCAGTTCTCAAGTGCAGCCTTTACATGGTGGGAGGCATATGAGCGGCGTAGGCTGGCATGTGTAGTGCTGTTATCTTAGCAGGAGTTCTCCACTATATTTCTGGAGAAGTGGGTACCTCGGTCGCAGAGGGAGGAGTTACACAGGCAGTTTGAATGGCTTCGTCAAGGGGATATGTCTGTGACACAGTATGAGGTGAGATTAGCAAAGTTAGCTCGTTATGCTCCGTGGATGGTTCCGACGGATCAGGAGAGGATCAGAAAATTTGTGGACGGACTCATTTATCCCATCTGTATTCTGATGAATCGAGAGAGGGTCCTGAGTCATACCTTTGACGAGGTGGTGGATATAGCCCGTGACATTGAGACGGCTCGCCGCTAGGAGAGGGAGACCAAGAGGCCTCGAGGATCAGGTGGCTCCCGTGGTGCTCCATCTAGGGGCTAGTTTCAGTAGAGCAGGGATCATTCTTTCAGGCCGCCACAGCCAGATCAGTCATAGTACCATGGTTCATCATCTGGTCGAGGTTATCAGGGCTCTCAGCAGAGTCAGCCATCTCTAAGTGCACTTCCAACGCAGACTTCGTCTCATACCCCATCTGTTCAGGGTTCATCTCAGCCGAGTTCTTCATCCAACTACTCTAGTGCGAGAGGTTCCCTTCATTCCCAGCCCCCAGCGCCAGGAAGTTGTTATGAGTGTGGCGAGTTTGGGCATATACATAGGGACTGTCCCGGCCGTGCATCCAGTTCATATCAGCAGAGAGGCCAGCCTTTATCTTCTGGCCTAGTGTCTTCAGCACCCGCCCAGCTAGCTAGGGGTGAGGGTTAGGCAGTTAGGGGTCGCCCTATAGGGGGAGGCCAATCCGGTGGTGGTCAGGCCCATTACTACGCTCTTCAAGGCAGGTCAGATGTTGTTGCTTTAGATGCTGTTATTACAGGTATTATTTCAGTTTACCACAGGGATGCCTCAATGTTATTTGATCCCGGATCCACATATTCTTATGTATCTTCTTACTTTGCTCATCATTTGGGGACTACTTGTGGGAGTCTTGCTTTACCTGTGCATGTATCTACCCTGATGGGCGATACTAATATTGTGGACCACGTGTATCGATCCTGTCTTGTTACTATTGGGGGTCTGGAGACCCGAGTTGGCTTTCTGCTATTGAGAATGGTAGATTTTGATGTTATTTTGGGCATGGACTAGCTATCACCGTGCCATGCTATTCTGGACTGTCATGCCAAGACACTCACATAGGCTATGCCGGGTATTCCGAGGATCGTGTGGTGTGGTACGACTGATCACATACCCAGCATGGTAATCTCTTTCTCAAAGGCCCAACGGATGGTTGAGAAGGGATGTTTATCATATCTAGCATTGTGAGGGATGTTGGAGCTGAGGATTCTAGTCTTGATTCGGTCCCCATGGTGAGGGAATTTCCTGATGTGTTTCCAGTAGACCTATGGGGCATGCTGCCGGGCAGGGATATTGACTTCGATATTGATTTGGTGCGGGGCATTCAGCCCATCTCCATTCCTCCCTATCGTATGGCACCAGAAAAGCTAAAGGAGTTGAAGTGAGCAGCTGCAAGAACTCCTAGATAAGGGGTTCATTCGCCCGAGTGTGTCGTCGTGGGACACACCGGTAGTATTTGTAAAGAAGAAGGATGGAACAATAAGAATGTGCATTGATTATACACAGTTGAACAAAGTGTTAGTAATGAACAAGTATCCACTACCTCGTATTGAGGATTTGTTTGACCATCTTCAGGGAGCAAGGGTATTCTCTAAGATTGATCTCCGTTTAGGATATCACTAGCTGAAGATTAGGGATTCTGATATCATGAAGAAAGCTTTTAGGACGAGATATGGGCATTATGAGTTTTTGGTTATGTCATTTGGGCTGACTAATGCCCAAACCGCATTCATGCACTTGATGAACAATGTATTTCGGCCGTATATGGATTCTTTTATGATCGTGTTTATTGATGATATACTGGTGTACTCGCGTAGCCAGGAGGAGCACGCGCAGCACTTGAGGGTGGTATTACAGAGGCTGAGAGAGGAGAAGTTTATGCAAAGTTCTCCAAATGTGAGTTTTGTCTCAGTTCCGTGGCTTTTCTAAGACACGTGGTGTCCAGTGATGGTATCCAGGTTGACCCAAAGACGATCGAGGCGGTGCAGAGTTGGCCCAGACTGTCCTCAGCTGCTGAGATTCGAAGTTTCCTTGGTTTGGCGGGTTTTACCACAAGGTTCGTATAGGGATTTTCATCTATTGCTTTGCCTTTGACGAAGTTGACGCAGAAGAATTCTCCATTTGTGTGATCGGGTGAGTGCGAGGAGAGCTTCCAAAAGCTCAAGTCAGCTTTGACGACAGCTCCGTTACTAGTAGTTCCATCAGTTTCAGGCTCTTTCTCGATGTATTGTGATTCCTTGAGAGTCGGGATCGGATGTGTATTGATGCAGGAGGGTAGAGTTATTGTGTATGCTTCGTGTCAGCTAAAGCCCAATAAGAAGAACTACCATGTTCATGACTTGGAGTTGGCTGATATAGTTCATGCTTTGAAGATTTGGAGGCACTATCTTTATGGCATGTCCTGTGAGGCGTTCACGGATCATCGAAGTCTTTAGCACTTGTTAAGCAGAAGGACCTCAATTTGAGACAGCAGAGATGGCTTGAGTTACTCAAGGATTATGATATCACCATCTTGTATCATCCGGGAAAGGCCAATGTAGCGAGCGATACATTGAGCAAGAAGGCAGTCAGTATGGGTAGCTTGGCGTACATTCCACTTGGGGAGAGGCCCCTTGCAGTCGATGTTCAGGCCTTGGCTAATCAGATGGTGAGGTTGGATATTTCTGAGCCCATTCGGGTGTTGGCTTGTGTGGTTTCCCGATTTTCGTTGTGTGATCACATTAGGGAGCGCTAGTATGATGACCCGCATTTGCTTGTCCTGAAGGAGAGGGTCCAGCATGATGATGCCAGAGATGTGACTATTGATAATGATGGTGTGTTACGGATGTAGGGCCATATTTGCGTGCCAATGTGGGTGGGCTCCTAGAGTTGATATTATAGGAGGCCCACAGCTCGCGGTATTCTATTCATCCGGGTGTCGCGAAGATGTACCAGGACATGAGGCAGCATTATTGGTGGAGGAGAATGTAAAAGGATATTGTGAGTCATGTGGCACGGTGTCTCAATTGTCAGCAGGTCAAATATGAACATCAGAGACCCAGTGGTGTACTTCAGCAGATGGATATTCCGAGGTTGAAATGGGATAGGATTACTATGGACTTTGTGAGTGGTCTCCCTCGTTCCTCGAGGAACTTTGATTCTGTTTGGGTGATTATGAATAGGCTGACCAAGTCTACATACTTCATTCCCGTGTGTACCACCAGTTATTCAGAGCAGTTAGCAGAGATTTTCATCCGTGAGATTGTGCGTTTGCATGGGGTTCCGGTTTCTATTGTCGCAGACAGGGGTACTCAGTTTTCTTCCCAGTTCTGAAGGATGTTTCATCAGGAGTTGGGAACTCAGATACACTGAGCACGACTTTTCATCCTCAGACGGAAGGGCAGTCCGAGCGTGCTATCCAGATATTGTAGGACATGTTGTGTGCCTGCATTATTGATTTTGGAGGTTCTTGTGATGAGTTCTTTCCACTTGCAGAGTTTTCTTATAACAACAGCTATAAGTCCAGCATTCAGATGGCGCCGTATGAGGCTTTATATGGGAGACGGTGTAGATCTCCAGTTGGCTGGTTTGAGCCCGGCGAGGCTATACTATTAGGGACAGAGTCAGTTCAGGATGCCTTAGAGAAGGTGAAAGTGATTTAGGAGAGACTTCGTACGGCTCAGTCGCTTCAGAAGAGTTATGCTGACCGGAAGGTTCGAGATGTATCTTATGTGGTGGGCGAGAAGGTCTTGTTGAAGGTTTCGTCTATGAAAGGCGCCATGAGGTTTTGAATTAAGGGGAAGTTGAGTACGCAGTTCATTGGACCTTTTGAGATACTCAGAAGAATTGGAGAGGTGGCTTATATGCTTGCCTTGCCACCCAGCTTATCGGGAGTTCACCCGGTGTTCCATGTTTCTATGCTAGGAAGTACGTTCGGGACCCGTCTCATGTATTAGACTTCAGCACGATCCAGTTAGAAGTGGAGCCAATGGCTATTTTGGGTCGTGAGGTGTGAAAGTTGAGATGAAAGGATATAGCTTCGGTGAAGGTGCAGTGGAGAGGTAGGCCCACGGACGAGGCCAATCGGGAGACCGAGCAAGAGATGCGGAGCAGATATCCTCGTTTCTTTGAGGCTCCAGGTATGTTTCTTGACCCGTTAGAGGACGCGCATTTTATTAGTTGGGGAGGATGTGACGACCCAGCCCGTCGTCACGTGAGTTACCGCCCCATTTTTCCTGTTTTATGCTTCTATATGTTTCACTATATGTGTTTGTAGAGTTTGAAGTGATTCGGACAGAGTTTGGTTGGAATTGAAACAATTAGTCTCTTTAAGAGAATGCTAGTTTGGAAAAGTCAGCCGGATGTTGACTTATAAGTTATTGGTCTCGGAATGGATTTCAGGCGATTCGGCTAGTTTTGGGTGGTGATTTATGACTTGGGAGCGAGATCAGAACTGAATTTTGAGGTCCGGTGTAGAATTAGGCTTGAATTGGCTAAGTTTGAATTTTGGCAAATTCCGGTTGAAAGGTGAGATTTTGATCCGAGAGTCGGAATTGAATTTTGGGAGTTGTTGTAGCTTAGCTAGGTGAGTTTGGATATGTGTACAAAATTTCAGGTCATTTGGACGTCGTTTGGTCGGGTTTTTGATCGAATGTGAGATTTAGAAGTTTTAGTTTGACTTAGGCTTGAACCCATCCTGAATTGATGATTTTTATGATATTGGGCATGTTTTTATGATTAGTGCAAGTTCTTATGATGTTTTGGGGTATATTGGTGCTATTGGTTGAGGTCTCGAGGGCCTCGGGATAGTTTCGAGTTGTTATCAGAGAGTGTTTGAATGTTGGAAGTTGCAGAAGTTTCAGCAGAAATGTTGCAGAAGGTTTCCTCTATGCGATCGCATAGGTAGCATTGCGATCGCATAGGAGGCTGGGAGAGGAACCTTTTTTGTGCTATGCATTCGAACTAAAGGTCATGTGATCGCATAGGTATGGGAGTTTGAGCTTTGCGTTCGCACAAGGGAGGATGCGATCACATAGGGTTGTTGGGCCAAGGGTCCCTGGCAGAGGTGTGTTTTATGCGATCGCACGGGTGCTATGCGATACCATAGTATTATTTTGGGAAGGTTAAAATTTGTGCTATGCGATCGAAATGGATGTGATGCGATCGCATAGAGTAATAACTGGGTAGACAGACCTATTTTATAAAATTTCATCCACGACTGGGGTTCATTTTTACCGCCAGTTTTACACCACCTTGAGAGCTTGTTGGTAGATTTTGGAGGAGATTTTGACGGCAAGTGATTGGAGGTAAGTATTGTGGCCTAGATACCTCATTTAATCGAAGAATCATCCATTAATTCTCTGAATTTGGACATACAGTTGAAGAAGCTAGGGATTGGTTTTTCAAATATAAATTAGGGATTTGATGGCTCATTTGAACTCCGATTTTGATGAAATTTATATGTACGGACTCGTGGCGAGACGTGGAATCGAGTGATGTGAATTTCGTAATTTTTTTGAGAAGTAGACCCAGGGCTCGGATTTTGACAACTTTGTATTTTTTGGTGTTTTTCGAGTTCTTTCTATTGGGTTATGTCTCATTAGCCTATTATAACATATTCCTTGTGGTGTTGGTCAGATTCTGCACTCGAGGAGGTCGATTTGTGAGGAAAGTGCAAGGTGAGCTAGGATTTTGGCTGGTTCGAGGTGAGTAATGGTGATGAATGATATAATAAGGGTTTGAAACCCTGTATTTGCACTATGCGGTGCTATGTTGAGATAAAACACGCGTCGTATGATGATCGTGGTGATGTTTCTGTGGCGGACTCGGAATTGGTCCATCCCAATTGATAAATTACTGCACTTTTTGAATGAGACTGAGCTTGTACCGGTATATTTTGGGATAGTTGCCACGTTTGGAGCCTTGTGCCGATCTGTAGAACTCGTATGGAGAATGTTGAGATGATTGACCTCACTTTACCTATTGAACACATACCATATGTCCTGACTTTGACTGTAAATCATGAAATAAATCGGACGTAGAAACTTGCACCCTAAATCAGCAACACGTAGGGTTGAATACCGTGTCTTAGCTGAGTGGGCCCGAGAGGCTAAGTCTACATTGACTGAGAGGGGTGAAGGACCCCGTAGTGAGGGTATTTGATATATATACCGGATCGAGCTGCATGCCGCAGCAGTATATATATGTACATACATGTATGGATCGGACTGCACGTCGCAATGATATACTATATGGATCGGACTGCACGCCGCAGTGATATATTATATGGATCGTACTGCACGCCGAAGTGATATATTATATGGATTGGACTGCACACCGTAGTATTATAGCGCTTGCACTGAAGGAGCCCCTCCGGAGTCAGCACACGCCCCCAATGAGCGCAGTCGACTATGCTATTGGATCGGGCTGTGCACCGCCGCATTATATATATTATATTGGATCGAGCTGCGTGCCGCGACATTATATATATATGTGGTATTGGATCGGGCTATGCTCCCCAGCAGTGTTAGTAACTAGTCGGACGGAAAGAAAAGTATGTATCAGATTCTTTCCCCTGATTAGCATTTATTCACTGCCTTTACTGTTGATATTAGATCTGTTTAGTTTTCTTACCGGATTTCTTTCATTCAGTTGTTATTTATTGGTATTACTCACTCACTTGAAAGTACTCACTCCACTCCCAGCACCTTGTGTGCAGATACATGGATCCGGGAGGTTTAGCTGTGACTATCTTTTGTTCCTAGTTAAGCACCGGAGTTAACAAGGTAGTTGCTGGCGTTCGCAGGACCTGATCTCTCCTCTTATCTATCTTTTGTTTCCGTATATAGATTTTTCTATGTTTAGGATACTGTTCATCTGTACTTATTCGCTCAAACTTGTGACGCCGGATCCTTTGGGGCTGTTATTATTTTTGGTTTCGGGTTTCGTAGTGTTTTATTAATATTAAACTGAGAATATTATGCTAAACTTGGTATGTAAGTTAATGATTTGGCTGGGAATTTTCTAAATGGTCGGTATTGCCTAACAAGGTGTTGGGCGCCATCACGACCGGGGTTGAGTCGTGACACTTCCAGTAATATGAGTTTACTACCAACCGGAAAATGTCAATTCAAGCCTTTATCCACCATAGAACTCCAAATTACATTCAGAACACGCTTTAAGTCCCAAAACGCCTAACGAAGCTATCCGAGCCAAAAAAATAAAAAACCAAATTCCGAGATCCCTTAGTGACATGTCAACTTCCAATTGAATTTTCCAACTAAAGTTTCAAGCTTCCCAAGAAGAGACTAAGTGCCTCATTTATCTAGAAGACCAATCCGAACCCGAACCAGAACCAACCAACGCGATACGAAGAAACGTAGCTGAAAATACATAAAAAAACAAAAATGGGGAGAAGGGGGTTGAAATTTATGAAACGGCCATCCGGGTCATTACATTATATTTGGTTTCGATTTTCGAGCGGTTCAGGATTGATTTTGAAGAACGATTCTCGTTTTAGATGCTTTAAGTTGGAAGAGTTGATCAAGATTTGACTTTTGGGTAAGCGGACTCCAAATCAAAATGTCTTGAATTTTCCTTAAATTAAGGTTTAAAATTTCAGGACAAAATAAGTATTGGCTAATATGTAAATAATATCCTTGAGCATGACTATTTGTGCACTTGCCCCTAAACTAACACCTATAGACAACAGCGTTAAAATATCATGGTATAGACAGTTTTCACACTGGTCAATCAAAAATAGCCAGCGTTTACCAAGTCAATGAAAA
>JAXGFW010000242.1:0-40575 GCA_034376525.1 Nicotiana benthamiana
AATGAGAACAATAAGGATTCTCAAAATAATCCTTCACTTTATGAAAGTAATATTTATCACCGGTTTGACATGAGATTTTTTAAAGCACGTATGAATGATTATGGTCCATTCATGATGTAAATGTAACAACATGTGATCTAATGAATCAAAGAACATGAATGTGCAAGTGATAGTGAATATATCACACTCACCTCTACAAGGAGATTTGAAATAAGAAAATAATTTTATTATTATGATTATCTTTGGACATTGATCACGTACCAATTATGATTATGATAAAATATTATGGCAACATGATTATTACAAGGAAAAAGTGATGGAAGCAAGATATCATGCTTATAATGATTTTGATCATGACCTTAATGATATAACTTTCTCCTTGAAAACGATATTTACCATATGGATGTTGATGAATATATGGTAGTACAAAATTAATGAAGAGCTCTGGAAGAACCAATTATACTAATTTGGAGAAATAAAATTAACTATCAATAAGGCATTGTGTTGTAGTAAGTCTCAAAGAAACTTATTAAGTTTATAAAATATTCGCGAAAGTAGTTGATTATATTGATACTATAAATAATAGAAGATTTAACATGTTTATATTACTACAGCTATAGCGGGGTAACGTGTATGTGAAAACTACCCACTTTATTAACTGATTTGTATTACACAAATAAAAAATATGATAAAATCGTATGATATGGTAAACTGGATGTTTATTAATATAAAAATCTATGGCATAGTAAACTGGGAGTTCAATTAACAATTGCACATGTCATGATATAAACCTAAAGTTTACTGATACAAAGAGTTTTATTAGGCATGGCCTATTGAGCAATATTAATTTAAGTATGATGTGCAAAAATAAAAAGAGATTCACATAGATAAATATTAATGAACTAGAACGTTCTTTACAAATTCTCTTATGTACTTGTTCTCATTAATTAATCGACCAAAATTAGTGTTAACATTAATGATGAAACACAACCTAGAAGTGAAAGTCAGAAAATAGCAAATAAGTTTTGTTGTTTGGGTAACTTAAGAACACTTGCAATCAATTTTGGCTAACTAGTTATGAAGAAATAGAGAAGTTCGTTATATCAAACAAGTGAGGACAACAGACTTCTATAAGAGGAATGCTTTTGTTATTTCACTCTTTCTACTTTTTCATTTCTAATAAAACCCCATCTTTTTAATCCCGTTTTATTCTCACTTAGTAATGAGTTTCAATCCTCAGCAGCGGTCACAGGAGTCGGGATATGACAAGATTTTAGCTTTACCCATTGAAGTTAATACGTATATGAGTATAAATTATGCGCAGTGACGGTATAAAGAAGGTTAAGTTAACCTACAACAACAAATAACTAATCCAACCTAGAAAATAGAGTAATAACAAAATGGCAAAATTCTTTATCACCACCAGTGTATATATCTTAATTCTTTTTGGCACCTTTCTCTCTGAATATTCACACTTCACTCTTATACTGACTCCATCTCAAAGAATCATCTTCACTATCATAGTCCTCAACTGGATTCTCCATTTCTGGAACATCTTGTTGCTCAAAAGCTTCATCTTCTTTTTCCTCAACATGTTCAGAATTCGCTTCTTCCTCCTGTTCTAATCAATAACGCTTCAATGTATGAATTAGGAAATTGGGGAAGAAAAACATATAATGCTTATGTCATTGCTCTTATCCCCAAGAAGGTAGGACCAGAGGAGAAGAAAGATTTCAGGCCTATGAGTTCAAATTGAAGCTTCTGCAAGATCTTATCGAAAATGCTGGCACAGAATGAAGAAAGTTATGAACATTCTGGCTGCAAACTCTCAGATGACCTTTGTTAAGGGTAGACAAATTACAGACGCGGTGCTTATAGTAAATAAGTGTCTTGACAGTAGGAGGCAAGGGGAGGGCGAGGTTAATGTGCAAGCTGGACATGAAAAGCATTTGATCGTGTTAATTGGGCGCATTTATTAGGCTTGATGAAATATATGGGGTTCAGGGACAAGTGGATTGGATGGATAAAGTGTTGCATCGCAAATGTTAGGTTCTCAGTGATTATAAATGGTTCTCCCAAAGGCTTTTTTCCTGCGGCTTAAGGCAATGGAGGGACTAAGTTCAATGATGCGAAAGGCAATGAGGTTTCAGTGGATCAAGGGTTTTGGTTCTGGGACTGTGGGTCACGATGGAGCGGAAATCTCTCAATTAAGGTATCTCAGGGTGATTCTTCTATTATTTGAAATGATTTCTCGCTTAAAAATAAACATGGGAAAAAGTTCCGTGTTTGCAGTTAATGAGGTACATAACATACAGGGACTTGGAGATGTCTTGGGCTGTCAAATTGGAGAGCTTCCTACAGAATATCGGGTATGCCATTGGGGGCTAGGTACAAGGCAAAACAGGTGTGGCAAAAAATTGACAATCAGTGTGAAAAGAGACTTGCTACGTGGAAAAGATCATACTTATCTCTAGGTGGAAGTGTGGCTCTCATTAACAGTGTTCTTGACTCTCTTCCTACGTACCCTATGTCTTTGTTTCCCTTGCCAGTAAGTGTTAAAAAGAATATTGATAGAACTTGGAGGAACTTTTGTTGGGAGGTACCAAAGAAAAGAGGTCCTTTTATTTGGTAAAGTGGGAAAGGGTGAAGCGAGGCAAAAGAAGAAGACTGGGTATTAAATACTTGAAAATTCACAATGATAGCTTATTAACGAAGTGGTTGTGGAGATATGGAAAAGAAGAGGGGCAACTTATGGAGAAGGCTTATACACGACAGATATGGTAGACAAAATCTCTGGTTCTCTGGTTTACCGTCCCTGTTAATTCATATCATCGATTGGGACTATGGAAACACATCTGCAGCCTATGGCCTACTTTTGTTGTCAACAAGGATCAAAGTTGGAAATGGCAGGCAGACGAGGTTCTGGCAAGATGCTTGGGTAGGACAGCCCCTCTACTGTCTCAATATCATGATCTCTATAATTCCTCTTATAGTACTGGTTCTCTGGTTTCAGAGTGCTGGAACAGAAGCAAATGGTGCCTTGATTTTTGTAGATACTGTTTTGACTGGGAAGTCCCTAGAATGGCTCTAATGCTAAAGGATTTAGAGAAGGTGGTCATGTATGATGATTGACGGGGACGTCACTCATCGCATAGGAGCGGTGTGGTCAAAGTGGAGGCTTGCATCAGGAGTCCTGTGTGACAAAAAAGTTCCACAGAAACTGAAGGGGAAATTTTATAGAGCTGTGGTTAGGCCTGCCATGTTGTATGGGGCGGAGTGCTGGCCAGTGAAGAACTCTCACGTTCAGAGGATGAAGGTTGCGGAGATGAGGATGCTCAGGTGGATGTGCGGACTCACTAGGTTAGATAAGATTAAAAATGAAGTTATTCGAGAGAAGGTGGGGGTGACCCCGGTGGATGAGAAGATGCCAGAAGCGAGGCTGAGGTGGTTCGGGCATGTGCGGAGGAGAAGTCCTGACGCCCCGGTGAGGAGTTGTGAGCGGCTGGCGATGGTCGGCGTACGGCGAGGCAGAGGGAGACCTAAGAGGTATTGGGGAGCGGTGATTAGGCATGACATGGTTAGAATGCGGGTTTCTGAGGACATGACCCTGGATAGGAAAGAATGGAGGTCTAGTATAAGGGTTGTAGGATAGGGGCCCCTAGAGTTCTTCATACTCCTCACCCGGGGTTGGGTGAGGCTTGGCAGGTCTATTCATAGATGATTTGTGTATTGGATTTTGTCTACGCTAGTTACTGTCTGATATTATTGCATGCTATTTTATTTATAGTTTTTATGTTTTTTATTTTTAGGTTTTTATATTTAGATAATTATTTACGCTATTTATGTTGAAGTTACTAATGCTCTTTTGTTGTTTTTGTTTTTGTTGTTCCTTTACTTCACTGAGCCGAGGGTCGATTGGAAACAGCCTCTCTGCCCTTTCGGGTAGGGGTAAGGCCTGTATACATATTGCCCTCCCCAAACCCCACTTTGTGGGACTATACTGGGTAGTTGTTGTTGTTGTTGTTGGTCATGTATGATGATGTTCCTGATAGAATCATATGGAAAAAAACAGATAGATGGTGTTTTCTCGTAACTTCTTGCTATAAAACTATCAACAGTGACGGTGGCAGCTCTACAGGCTGGCCTTGGAAGAGGATATGGAAGTCAGAAGCCCCTATGAGTTTAGATGTTTCATGAGGGTAGTTACACACAACACGTGCCTTTTTTCACATTGCAGACTGGCAAGCCAGATCCAGTGAAGGATCTATTGAACATCTGGGGAGTTGAGGGATGTGTCAATCAGTAAGATATGGAAGTCAGAAGCCCTATGAGTTTAGATGTTTCATGAGGGTAGTTACACACAACACATGCCTTTTTTCACATTGCACACTGGCAAGCCAGATCCAGTGAAGGATCTATTGAACATCTGGGGAGTTGAGGGATGTGTCAATCAGTAAGAAAGATATGGAACAATATCCCAGCTTGTGTGTGTTGGGCAATATGGAAAGAGAAGAATGCAAGTGCTTGGAAAGGAAAATAGAAGTTGTACAGAAAATTAAATATTCATGAGCATTGCTTTTTGGTGCAACCTAGAGGATGTTAGAGATGAGAATAGCATGCTTGATTTCTTAGATTCACTGCAGGATTAGAACTTTTGTATAGATGGAACCATTTCTTTTTTGTTTTGGTGTAGAAAGGTTCCAATCATTGTAATTATCTGGTACCAACTTAGTACCAGGATTCTGTTACTAATATATATAATACTTTACCAGTTTCAAAAACAAAAAAACAGATGACAAGCAAGAGAAGATTCATACATTGATCCCCTGAGTTCCCTCCTCCACTTCCTGCTCCCCTGACAAGTCAATTGACTCATCTTTATCGGCTTTCTGCAATTCCTTGGCTTCAATTTGTTTTAAACGCTCAATTACCCGTTCAAAGTGGGAATGATCTGCAACAAGTATATTATTATCATGTAAAACTCTGCAGAACAATTAGAAAACATGACACATTTTAGTGGCAAAGGCTTTCTCTTCTTCAGGCCAATGGTTCTTTTTCCTTCTATGATGGTCTGATGACACCGATAACTTGCGTGATGCATGGTGGTTAAATAACTCCAGCCTTTAGACATTTTACAAATATGCTAATGATTATGGTTAAATAACTCTTGAAACTGAATCACCATTTTTTTCTAAACTAAAACTCAGATTATGAGATTCAATTGCAAAAATACATACATAGCATGTCCACAAGTTAACAAGCAAAATACTAGCTCACTTGTGGAAACTATGATAAAACATGTATGTTCCTGCAGTCAACGTAGGACGGAACCTGGCCTTGTTTACAATTTTTGGAACCATAAAGTAGCAATTTGCAAAATGAAATAAAGATAGAATTTTCAGAATATCCAAATTTCAGTTCTTTAGTACTGATTTGTGGTCAAACAAGATGAAATACAAGACTAATATCAACGAAAATAGAGCAGAAGAAAAGAAAAAAGCTGCATCATGAGGAGATCTAGAATTTCAATTCTGGAGACTAAAACGCATAAACCATGTTGAAAAATATTAAAAATAGAAAAAGATATCGAAACGTCAGATCATGCATATATCATTGGAGAGGAGAATTCGATATACACAGATACAGTAGTAGACTGAGAACAGAGGATCACAAGACAAAAACATGAAAAGAGGAAAAAAGAAAAGAATTATGGAATATGAATCCAGGCTGCAATTCCTTTTTTTTTATAAGTCAGGCTCCAATTCATATCTGGACTTGGATCAGCCATAACAATAGGCTATGCATGTATACTATCAGTCACACCCAAGTCATGTTTTCCATGCTGATGAAACCTTACTCTTAATGGAAGGTTTCTCTGAAAAAACGATATTCCTTTGTCCAATGTATCTTCAAATTGTATTTTATGCCCATTTAAACGAAATGCTATCAAATGATAAATGAGTCTTGGAAAAATAAATAAATGTGAGTGCAGTAGAGAGAGTTGAAGAAAATTTACCTTTGGAACGATTGGTGAGAGCATCATGAAGCCTAAATGGATGTTGCCGCTCTTCTTTCTTGTATTTTAGCTTTAGCTGTCTACGTGTCCAGCCAGGAAAAAGTTGTTGTATCAGGGATAAGTCAGTCCCAAACTGCTGCACAGCCTGAAGACAAGTTTTCTTCTAAATGTCTAAGAGCAAACCAAGGACAAACAAAAGAGGAAGGGAGTGCATAACAGTACTATTTGTGCTCAATCACACAAAGTCCGTCCATATAGCTCTAATTGGTGCCATGACACCTATAAGTCAAAAGTTGTACCATTTCTCAACTGCTTGATTTCTTGTAACATTGGGATTCTGCTCCACTGCTCTTAAAATAGAAGTTAACAACTAATTACCTTATAAAAGGGAATTTATCAAAAGAATTATCATATGAAAGGGCTCAAACTATCTTTGCACTAGTCCAACCCATATAATGCAGTTCCCCATACTATCTTCTCCATGCCCCATTTATCAAACTTATTCATTTCTTCATTATTCTTTACCAGAACATAAGAAATTGCAATTCTATGTGCACATAATTTGATAGACAGTTTTCTTTAACATAGAATCTTGACAGTCCTGGTAAAGCGACAGAGCAGGTTCTGAATTCTGACATCACATTGAGCATATAAAAGGAGACTTCAGAATCTCCAGGATCCAAGGACTCTATCCATCTCTCTCTATCTCTGGAAGGGACATTATTGGTCTACGGAACCGGAGAGTTTCTGAAAGCAAGACTGACAATAATTTTAGACTTTAGATTAGATGTATACCTTTTTGGCTTTTTGGTGCAAAATGTGCAATGTGAATGATGTGGAAAGCATTGTGGACTTCATTAGTCTCTTGGAGTAAAACAGCTGATTTTTTGTAAACTGCTGTATATACTCTGCATACAAGGACTGTAGTAAAACAGATGTATCAAGGACTTGTACGATGGAGCTAAGACTAGGGTTAGGACGGTAGGTGGCAACTCAGATCATTTCCTGGTAGTTATGGGGTTCCATCAAGGATCGGCGCACAGCCCTCTCTTGTTTGCATTGGTCATGGATGCTTTAACCTGACATATCCAAGGGGATGTGCCTTGGTGTATGCTATTTGCTGATGACATAGTCTTGATAGACAAGACGAGGGTCTGTGTTAACGAGAGGCTAGAGGCATGGAGACAGGCTCTCGAGTCTAAGGGCTTCAAACTAAGCAGGTCTAAGACAGAATACCTGGAGTGCAAGTTTAGCGCCGAGCCGAGCGAAGTAGGCAGGGACGTGAAAATTGGATCTCAGGTCATCGTCAAGAGGGACAGTTTTAGATATCTTGGGTCGGTGATTCAGGGGGACGGAGAGATAGACGGGGATGTCACTCACCGTATAGGAGCGGGGTGGTCGAAGTGGAGGCTTGCACCAGGAGTCCTGTGTGACAAGAAAGTGCCACAGAAACTTAAGGGGAAGTTTTATAGAGCTGTGGTTAGACCTGCCATGTTGTATGGGGCGGAGTGCTGGCCGGTGAAGAACTCCCATGTTCAGAGGATGAAGGTTGCGAAGATGAGGATGCTCAGGTGGATGTGTGGGCTCACCAGGTTAGATAGGATTAAGAATGAGGTTATTCGGGAGAAGGTGGGAGTGGCCCCAGTGGACGAGAAGATGCGAGAAGCGAGGCTCAGGTGGTTCGGGCATGTGCGGAGTAGAAGCCCAGATGCCCCCTGTGAGGAGTTGTGAGAGGCTGGCGGTGGCCGGTGTGAGATCGGGCAGAGGGAGGCCTAAGAGGCATTGGGTAGAGGTGATTAGGTAGGACATGGCTAGTATGCAAATTTCCGAGGACATACCCTTGATAGGAAAGTCTGGAGGTCTAGTACCAGGGTTGTAGGATAGGGGTTTCTAGAATTTTAGTACTCTTTTCCCGGGGTTGGGTGGGGCTCTCCATAGATGACCCATATATTGGGTTGTGTCCCTTTACGGTAGTTATTTATCGTAATTATTGTTTGATATTATTGCATGTCATTTTATTTATGGTTCTTATGTTTAGAAAATTATTTATGTTATTTTGGCTGCATTTACTAATTTCCTTTTGTCTTTGTTATTCCTTCTCTCCTGAGCTGAGGGTCGATTGGAAACAGTCTCTCTGCCCTTGCGGGCAGGGGTAAGGCCTGTCTACATATTACCCTCCCCAGACCCCACTTTGTTGGACTATACTGGGTAGTTGTTGTTGTTGTTGTATATACTGCATGTTCTTCTTGCATTTAGTATCAACGAGCGCCATATTTAAACAAAATATATTAATAATAATATAGTAAAAATCAGATTTCTACTATTTCTCAAATTTATCTAAGATCCCCTTTCTCTACTAATTTACATGCTGAGGATAGATGCCAAAGAAGTTAATGTTAGTGTCAGCTTCCAATTTCTTTTTTTTCTTTTTTTGTAACTTTAGTTAGACCAGCTTCTCACTTCCCAACAACTATATTCCTGAAAAGGTAACTATGTTCCACAAAAATTATATCACATGAATTGTTCGACTTCCTTTGAAGTATCCATGTTGAATGACACAGGAACAGAGATTTCGTGCTAATTCTTCAAAATACACTAAATGGACAAAAAGCTACATAGCATTAACCGGCTCTCACTTACATGTTACACCTAGGTCAGATATACACCCGTGAATGAGTCCATGGAACATAGACAACGACCAACCTTAATCTAGTCTGTCAAGCATCCCTTATATAGAAATACTTATTTTCTTTTTGCTTTAAAACTACATCTACCCCCAATTGCAGATGCCTTCACATTCCACAGTTCTCGCTTGGTTGGGACAAATATTTCTATGTAATATTTGACAAATACGCTTATTTCAATTAGAGAAAACAAGTAACATTTAGTTAGCTAGCAACAAAGATGTCCTACATCAGTCTTTTGCTACTACCTCAAGGAAGGTCTCAATAAAGTGAAGTAAATTTGATAACATGATTGACGGTTTATAAAAAGGAAATATAGAAAGGAACCTACTGAGACAAGAGGGGTTGCTCTGATGGTAAGCAACCCCCACTTCCAACCGAGAGGTTGTGAGTTCGAGTCTCCCCAAGAGCAAGGTGGGAAGTTCTTGGAGGGAAGGATGCCGGAGGTCTATTTGGAAACAGCCTCTCTACCCAAGGGCAGGGGTAAGATCTGCATACATACTACCCTCCCCAGACCCCACTAAGTGGGATTATATTGGGTTGTTGTTGTTGTATAGAAAGGAACCTACAAACTTGATCTTCCAGACTGGAAACGCCTAGGTGCATCAACTAATAACTTCATTTTATAAGTTGCACTTCTAGAATTTGCTATTAAGATTGAAGTTTTCAATTCAAATTTTAATTATTCCCCCATTTACACCTGTGTCTTTTAGTAGCTACAAATGAGAGGGATGTACCTCATAAAACAGCTCTGTTTCCTGTTTTGACCACCTTGTGCTGGGTGTTTTGTCCATATAAGTTTGATAATTGAAGTAAGCAGAAGAATCCTTAGCCCGAGAACCTATTTGATGATCATTATCTTCTGCGCCGCCATTGAAGGATCGGTCTCATCCTCATTATAATTAGAAACAGAAGCACCAGCACTGCACAAGCACAAATCATGGAGAAATTGTAACTTGGAAAAGAGATGTCCTAGTCCCAAAAGGGAAAAAACATGTAACACCTCCAAGTAATTTAAAAAATAAAACTATGCCACAACAAAAGCCACTGATTGCAAAACGCATTGAACTTCTAAAATCTCTTTTCCTTATTAATTTGCCTCTGTTGAATACATTTAGGTACTCGAGAGTAAATATAATGTACTGTACGGCATAACTTCACTAATATTAGATATGACGAAATTATACATTTTAAACCATGGTCAAAGATCACCTAATATACTTACTAAGAACCATATTAGGTTCAAGGAGCATAAATTTATAACACATGTAAACTTCTAAGTGTTTACCAATGGCATCTCTTTTTCATTTTCCTATGACTAGTGAAAACAGTTTTTCACATGACGGCTTCCTTCCAGCTTCCTGATCCTAGCACATAACAGCCTCCAAAGGAACCATTAGAAATTGGACAGAGCAATACTAAGTGAGAATTGACATCAAAACCACTAAATCCTAAGGCCATTTTTAGGAACTAGGAATTAGCGTAATTGATGCCCTAAAGTTAGCTTATAGTCAGCTTGAGCAAATCACAAGAGTATTTCAGGATAAAAGTATCCGACATTTATGTATGATAGGATAATACTAACTATAGTATATCAGCATATAAATCAAAGGGCGTCTATTTTGGAGTAATTCCAAATTTTTGGGATTTGAGGAGATATCCTCCTTTGCTAATGCTCACCATCTTGGAAGCTAAGATATTTTCTTTTCCATATCTTGTTCATTGTATAGAGAATAGAGGAATTACCTCCAGAGCGAGCATGGAGTAAGAAGATAAGTGACAAGATAAGTGATGGAGAAATGTAAAATTACAAATACCCAGGGTATTTCTCAATTATAAGAAAATGTAAAAATTTACAAGCTAAATCTAAAGGTTAGAGTTCTTGACGCATAAATTTGCTATCTCCTCAAAAGAGAAGGGAAGGAATTTTATTGATCTTTTTTCTTCTATATACGAGATAGCAACTGGTGCTCTAGACAATATGAGCACTTGCTTCTCTCTTATGAATGCTTACAGGTGCAGAGATAGTATGGAATATTGTCTTGATTGTTCAACGGAGAAGATTCTTCTACGAAACTCTGGTAGTTGCCCACCAGAGAGAATCTTGCAGCGGATTTTCAAGATATGAGGTTTTTGAGATGAATAAACACATGGAAACCAAGCTTTATCCGGTGGTGGACTAAGCAGCAGAGGCAGGTTCTCTCACCTATGACATATCATGCTTTCTTTCTGTGCATAAGATACTTCAGATTTTTAACGTACAGATTTTCAGTTCCATTCCTATTCAGAAAATTTGGTCATTTTGCCTGTTGATAACTTGATACTGATGCTTGTGCAGGTTCAGAAATTCCTTCTCTCCTTCTGCACTGTACTAATCGAGCCCTTCTAGGCCAATACAGAAGTAGTATCGTTTACAGTAAAATAGTTGTGGAGTTGGGTAGTGAAAACCTTGTGTTGTGCAAGGAATCTTGAAAGGACTTGTGTTGGGCATGGATTCTTGAAACGCTAGGTAGTTAATCGGTATAGTACAGTGTGCAAGGGTTGTTGAGACAGTTGTTTGGGAAGGATTTCTAGATAACAAGTAGTAGCTTGTAAGGATGCACTTTGTAGGAGGACTGGCCTAATAAATATGCATGCATGCGTTTCCTAGAAATTCCCTAATATCTGGTTGCTGAAGTAGGTCTTTAGTGAAAGATTTCCAAATAAGAAGCTACCTAAGCTACATGTTTGTCTCCAAGTATAACCAGATTACTGGATTCATAACAACTGAAAGAGAACTTTACCATAAACGCAGCACTACCTTGTTTAAAAGACATTTCGCATTGATATCTTAAGAGCATCAACTACTGTAAGTTTTCGTTATGCTATACCTGGTAAAAACTCTTAGAGCAATTTGCAAATTTCAGATGAAATTACAAGGAAGTAATCATCGAAAATAAATCATTTTATTCTGTCATGCTATTATGTATGTGAAAATGCTTTGGTGCAAGTAATAAATATATTCATGTTAATTTTTCCAATACGCTTCCATTTGCTGATGGAGATACCTGCATTGGATACAATTTTACCACTGTGCTCATTCACCTTCTATAAATCCAGCTACTGTAAGACTTGAACTAGGTATATTTAGTATACCTCTCAGTCTCTGCCGGTTTAAGCGGCAGGCTAAGTACAGAGAGTTTGTACTGCCTTGTTTCAGGCGCAGATTGAACAGAGCTTGTTCTGTCCTTCACTTCTTAAGTAACTATTTAAGCAAATACGATGACCATTTCTGGAATAGTATTGATGCTAGCTTTGGGGAAGATAGTTCTCTTGGCTGGTCAACGTAGCTTAGAAAAAAGAGGAAGAGCTGAGAAAAGGGCAACAAGTCTTCACATAATTCTGGAAAAAGTGGTTGGACAGGTTGGTTAGAACCGTTATCTAAAAGTAGAGAAAATAATGAAGCTGTAGACGATACAAAAGAGACTTATGGTGCTCTTGACGAGTTAGAAGATGGATTTGAAGTGAGAAAAACAGACCTAATGAATGAAGTCTCTAACACAGATCATCCACCATTTTCACTATCAACAACAATATAATAAAACCCAATTGAAAGGTTAAATGCATGTTAGTATCTTTTCCGCAAATAAAACAAAAGACAACTGTAGATTAATATATTTAATTGTAAAAAAGCTTCTGATACCTCTGATCTGTAGTAGGTATTTGTGACGCTGCAGCATCTTTTTTCTGCAAGGATGGCAAGAAGGCAAACATGAGAATCAAGGATGACTGTGTCATTTTTAATTTTTCCTCTTTCTAGGAGGTTGGGGTGCAAACAAGAGAATGCAAGAGGAAACGTACCGCCAGCCGCTCTCTGTGCTCTCCCAATATAATTAGATCCTTAATAGGTACCTTTTGGTAGTCAATCTCATACTCGGGAGCCTCAAGCAAAGCCTTGTTCACTGTAAACAAGGAAGTGCCAGGTCAAGAAAAGATAAATACACTATGCCAAATGTCAGCAACACCTACTAGGCTTACCTTGTCTCCTCTTTTGACGAGTGGAGTGAGAAAACTTCTTAGGTTTCTTGTTGGCTGCCTGGTCTGAAGCTTCAGTGGTCTTTTTACTCTTTTTAACTTGCTTTCCATCCTCAGCAACTGTTCTCTTTGACTTTTTCTGTACTTTTTTCCCTTGTGATTCATTTTCCACCAGAAGATCCTCATCATTACCATTTGTAATAGAATCATTAGGTTGTTCAGGCACATATTCCCCATCATCCGCTACTACTTCAGACTCATCAACTAGTCTATTTGCATTTACGAACTTTCTTCTACTCCTTAATGATCTACCCGCTCCATTCTATTCAGTAATTGCAGAAAGATCAGATGCAGGCAATTTTTGCTTTTTAGTCTTTGGCCTCTGATGTACCTAAACAGACATAGTTACAAGAGGGTTAAGAAGAGAAATAAACGGCTCCACCAGCAAGGCAAACTATTTCAAAAATTGAGAAGTAACTAAAACAGTTTATTGATTTACAGGTTCCTCAGCCATATGAGAAGTAGATTCAGGGAGTTCTGCTGGGATGCCAACATCTGAATGCGAAGCTTCGATAACATACTCTTCATGAACTGGAAATTCATGAGTAGATTCTGTAATAATATTATTATCAAATCCTCTGGCTGAAAAATCAAGGAGATCATCAGCAGGGAATCCATGTTCCTTCCCTCTATCCACAAAATCCATTTCAGAATGAACCGAGTGTGAATTTGGCTGACATGAAACTGACTCTACTGCATCTGAATCAGGGATGCTTGTGTCGTATCTCTCTCTGTATACTTGTAGCTTGGACTTGGGTTGAAACCTTCTGGTACTCTGCCCTGAATAAACATTAGAAATTAAAAATGAGTGCGGCACATGATAAAGTGCAGGTGCAGGAACCTGAAAATTCTCGCATACCAGATGTAGTAGTTACCCCCAGGATATCTGCTTCCAAGGAAGGATAGCTATCCATCTCCTGCAACCAACAAACTGGAGTATTTGTAAGAACGCAAAGGAATCTGAATGACAAATGTTTTGCTGCTCAGTACAAAGTGGGGAAGGGCATGAATTTGACCATCTGACAACTTCCACTAACAGGAACAACACTTCCTTGACAAGTTAATGGATCTTGGCATGCTGCCACTTCATCAGGTTGAAGATTAGAAGTGCTAGGAGCTGAATCATCAACTGAAAAAACTGGAATTGAAAGTTGTTCTTGTCCCTTCTCTGCACCAGCCACATGAACAGCAGATGGATCTGTAGCGGGACTTGAATTTTCTGCATAATTATAAGCAGCACCGCAGTTTACTAATTTAATCTTTAATAATTGGCCAATTATCCATAATAAGGTAACTCTTTTGCAGCATCCGTTATCAAGTTCCAAGTTTAAAGGTAATATGCAGGAAAAATTAGTAATAAGAGAACAGAAGAAGATAGGTTGTTACCTATGGCGCTTGAGATAGGAAGTAAATCATCAAACGAATCCAAACCTATATATATGCCTGCATACTGAAAATTGAAGAACTTTAATTAGGATATAAAAGGTCCGTTAACATGATCAAAGTATGGATAAGAAAATATCACCTCTCCCTCGGATTTCTCAAGAGAAGTTTTCGAATCCTCACTGTTATCAGGCACTACCGTACTTGTATCTAGATATGAACCAACTGATGGACCCAAAGTTTCTGCAGCAAGAGGATGCTCCAAGGAAGGTTCCGCTAATACAGAACTTTGTTCATCGTCTGCTTATATTTAACAAAAGACAATTATTCTTGAAGAGGTCTTAAAGTATCAATGAAGAACATTAAAATATAGGCTATTTAGAGCATATTTTATAGTATGAAATTTCAAGTGCTAAAATCAACTTTATCTCAAAGGAAAATTCTTAAATTTTGCACGCAAGCAATTAACGTTTTTATGACCTCAACAATCAATATATGATCAAATTGCTGCAACAAAATGTTCCTGAAAAGGTAATAGTAGTAAGAACAACATAAAGGCAAGAAAGCTAACAATTTTGGGAATTCTTTCCATCCTTCTTAAGAGCCTTAAAAGATTCAGTTGCTGCAGTATCCCCAGTGGATTTTGACGTCAAAGAAACTATTGAGGCCGCAACAGCTGGACCTTTTTTCACTGGACGAGGCTTTGCCTTGGGTTGAAACTTGCCGCCAGCCTTGACTGCACCAAAATAACAACATAAACTTGAAAGAATGAGAATATATTATATCACAAACTAAAAAGAAATCCTTTTCGCTCCACTTACCGGTCTTTGAAGCACCATCAGCCAAAATATCATCTAAAAGGTCCATGGATACACTTTCAACGCTGAAACAAAACAATAACTGATAAGACAAAATGTAACCACTAATTAAATAAGTTGGAAAAAAAACCATAAACAAGGTGATTTGAAATTTGGTTTACAATTCAATTTGAGAATTACAACTAAGGCAGTTTCACCTACACCTTAAATGGTTTAGTGGATAAGCTTTTCAAGACAGATAGAGCCATAAAAAAATCAAAAAGTAAAAGCTCAACAGAAACAATAAAGGGAATATCTTCATAATTAATTCAGAACTTTGGTGAAATTCTATAATGACAATAAAACTAGATAGGCTTCATCTAAACCCAGAATAATAAGATGCTTATTCTAAAATAACAACAATAAGACTAGAGGAGTCTCATATAAACAACAAATGGTCTGTGAATATGCTTTCCGATGCTGAAACAAACTAGATAATAAGAGGACAAGAAAAATTAATGCTCAAAAAAATCAATTCTTACTAAATTAAAAAATGGGTTTCACCAACTTCCCATACAAACACAACATTTACCCTTAAATTTAACATCACAAGATAAGAACTTGAAACATTAGTGTTAATCTCCTTGACAGATTGGTTCTTTCAAAGATAAACTTGGGTTTAGCTTATTGGAATTTGTACCGAGAAGTCCTACTTTGAAGTAAGGTGCTTTACCAAAAATAATACTATTCCTTCTTTTTCATATGAGGTACTTTTTCTTAGTCCGTTTTAAAATAAATAATATATTTTTAAATTTAAAAATAATTCAACTTTAAACTTTTTATTCTTAATGAGAAACTTTATAGCCACATAAATGATATGACTCCACAAACCTTTTACCTCCTAATTTTGTAAGACCACAATTTTTAAAATTTTTCTTCCTTTTTCTTAAATTTCGTGTCGAGTCAAACTACCTCAAACAATATGAAACGGAGGGAGTACTATTTTTATGATTCAAACTCAAGACATTTGCACCATTTAATTGTTAGGCCGTATTAAAATAACTACTCCATGAGTTGTTTGGTTTGAATTGTTTTTAGATATTAAAGTAGTAATTGGACTATAGTAATTGATTAATTTTAAGTTAAAATGTCATCTATTTTTCTTTTATCATATTGTTAATTCGTTATTATTTATTATTAAAAAAACACTTTTTCAACTATGACACACTTCTCCAGCTAAAGCAAACAAATTTCGGATCGATAATTTGTAATCACTTTTCTGAATAATCAAATTCAAATCTTATAACAAAATTATAGCCGACAAATAAAAGTATTCAATTGGAACAAATAACTGTTACATCTAAAGAAAGAAAAAAATATATAACGAAGAAGGGAGAAGAAACAAATAAAGCAGCAATCTAATGGTCCAGTTCACTTATTTGGTGCGGTTCCCTGCCCTATTTCCCTCCCTATGCATTATATTTTCGCCTCTTTTCTTTTTCGTTAAAAAAGAAAAAAAAACAAGTCCCGCGCCAGTGCCCAGTCGCCACCCCCACCCCCCTCCTTCCCCGATAATGGAAAAGCTGCATTAGTTTTCACCAATCTGTCAAGGAGATTAACACTAATATTTCAAGTTCTTATCTTGTGATGTTAAATTTAAGGGTAAATGTTGTGTTTGTATGGGAAGTTGGTGAAACCCATTTTTTAATTTAGTAAGAATTGATTTTTTTGAGCATTAATTTTTCTTGTCCTCTTATTATCTAGTTTGTTTCAGCATCGGAAAGCATATTCACAGACCATTTGTTGTTTATATGAGACTCCTCTAGTCTTATTGTTGTTATTTTAGAATAAGCATCTTATTATTCTGGGTTTAGATGAAGCCTATCTAGTTTTATTGTCATTATTGAATTTCACCAAAGTTCTGAATTAATTATGAAGATATTCCCTTTATTGTTTCTGTTGAGCTTTTACTTTTTGATTTTTTTATGGCTCTATCTGTCTTGAAAAGCTTATCCACTAAACCATTTATGGTGTAGGTGAAACTGCTTTAGTTGTAATTCTCAAATTGAATTATAAACCAAATTTCAAATCACCTTGTTTATGGTTTTTTTTCCAACTTATTTAATTAGTGGTTACATTTTGTCTTATCAGTTGTTGTTTTGTTTCAGCGTTGAAAGTGTATCCATGGACCTTTTAGATGATATTTTGGCTGAGGCTGCTTCAAAGACCGGTAAGTGGAGCGAAAAGGATTTCTTTTTAGTTTGTGATATAATATATTCTCATTCTTTCAAGTTTATGTTGTTATTTGGTGCAGTCAAGGCTGGCGGCAAGTTTCAACCCAAGGCAAAGCCTCGTCCAGTGAAAAAAGGTCCAGCTGTTGCGGCCTCAACAGTTTCTTTAACGTCAAAATCCACTGGTGATACTGCAGCAACTGAATCTTTTAAGGCTCTTAAGAAGGATGGAAAGAATTCCCAAAATTGTTAGCTTTCTAGCCTTTATGTTGTTCTTACTATTATTACCTTTTCAGGAACATTTTGTTGCCGCAATTTGATCATATATTGATTGTTGAGGTCATAAAAATGTTAATTGCTTGCGTGCAAAATTTAAGAATTTTCCTTTGAGATAAAGTTGATTTTAGCACTTGAAATTTCATACTATAAAATATGCTCTAAATAGCCTATATTTTAATGTTCTTCATTGATACTTTAAGACCTCTTCAAGAATAATTGTCTTTTGTTAAATATAAGCAGACGATGAACAAAGTTCTGTATTAGCGGAACCTTCCTTGGAGCATCCTCTTGCTGCAGAAACTTTGGGTCCATCAGTTGGTTCATATCTAGATACAAGTACGGTAGTGCCTGATAACAGTGAGGATTCAAAAACTTCTCTTGAGAAATCCGAGGGAGAGGTGATATTTTCTTATCCATACTTTGATCATGTTAACGGACCTTTTATATCCTAATTAAAGTTCTTCAATTTTCAGTATGCAGGCATATATATAGGTTTGGATTCGTTTGATGATTTACTTCCTATCTCAAGCGCCATAGGTAACAACCTATCTTCTTCTGTTCTCTTATTACTTATTTTTCCTGCATATTACCTTTAAACTTGGAACTTGATAACGGATGCTGCAAAAGAGTTACCTTATTATGGATAATTGGCCAATTATTAAAGATTAAATTAGTAAACTGCGGTGCTGCTTATAATTATCCAGAAAATTCTAGTCCCGCTACAGATCCATCTGCTGTTCATGTGGCTGGTGCAGAGAAGGGACAAGAACAACTTTCAATTCCAGTTTTTTCAGTTGATGGTTCAGCTCCTAGCACTTCTAATCTTCAACCTGATGAAGTGGCAGCATGCCAAGATCCATTAACTTGTCAAGGAAGTGTTGTTCCTGTTAGTGGAAGTTGTCAGATGGTCAAATTCATGCCCTTCACCACTTTGTACTGAGCAGCAAAACATTTGTCATTCAGATTCCTTTGCGTTCTTACAAATACTCCAGTTTGTTGGTTGCAGGAGATGGACAGCTATCCTTCCTTGGAAGTAGATATCCTGGGGGTAACTACTACATCTGGTATGGGAGAATTTTCAGGTTCCTGCACCTGCACTTTATCATGTGCCGCACTCATTTTTAATTTCTAATGTTTATTCAGGGCAGAGTACCAGAAGGTTTCAACCCAAGTCCAAGCTACAAGTATACAGAGAGAGATACGACACAAGCATCCCTGATTCAGATGCAGTAGAGTCAGTTTCATGTCAGCCAAATTCACACTCGGTTCATTCTGAAATGGATTTTGTGGATAGAGGGAAGGAACATGGATTCCCTGCTGATGATCTCCTTGATTTTTCAGCCAGAGGATTTGATAATAATATTATTGCAGAATCTACTCATGAATTTCCAGTTCATGAAGAGTATGTTATCGAAGCTTCGCATTCAGATGTTGGCATCCCAGCAGAACTCCCTGAATCTACTTCTCATATGGCTGAGGAACCTGTAAATCAATAAACTGTTTTAGTTACTTCTCAATTTTTGAAATAGTTTGCCTTGCTGGTGGAGCCCTTTATTTCTCTTCTTAACCCTCTTGTAACTATGTATGTTTAGGTACATCAGAGGCCAAAGACTAAAAAGCAAAAATTACCTGCATCTGATCTTTCTGCAATTACTGAAGAGAATGGAGCGGGTAGATCATTAAGGAGTAGAAGAAAGTCCGTAAATGCAAATAGACTAGTTGATGAGTCTGAAGTAGTAGCGGATGATGGGGAATATGTGCCTGAACAACCTAATGATTCTATTACAAATGGTAATGATGAGGATCTTCTGGTGGAAAATGAATCACAAGGGAAAAAAGTACAGAAAAAGTCAAAGAGAACAGTTGCTGAGGATGGAAAGCAAGTTAAAAAGAGTAAAAAGACCACTGAAGCTTCAGACCAGGCAGCCAACAAGAAACCTAAGAAGTTTTCTCACTCCACTCGTCAAAAGAGGAGACAAGGTAAGCCTAGTAGGTGTTGCTGACATTTGGCATAGTGTATTTATCTTTTCTTGACCTGGCACTTCCTTGTTTACAGTGAACAAGGCTTTGCTTGAGGCTCCCGAGTATGAGATTGACTACCAAAAGGTACATATTAAGGATCTAATTATATTGGGAGAGCACAGAGAGCGGCTGGCGGTACGTTTCCTCTTGCATTCTCTTGTTTGCGCCCCAACCTCCTAGAAAGAGGAAAAATAAAAAATGACACAGTCATCCTTGATTCTCATGTTTGCCTTCTTGCCATCCTTGCAGAAAAAAGATGCTGCGTCACAAATACCTACTACAGATCAGAGGTATCAGAAGCTTTTTTACAATTAAATATATTAATCTACAGTTGTCATTTGTTTTATTTGCGAAAAAGATACTAACCTGCATTTAACCTTTCAATTGGGTTTTATTATATTGTTGTTGATAGTGAAAATGGTGGATGATCTGTGTTAGAGACTTCATTCATTAGGTCTGTTTTTCTCACTTCAAATCCATCTTCTAACTCGTCAAGAGCACCATAAGTCTCTTTTGTATCGTCTACAGCTTCATTATTTTCTCTACTTTTAGATAACGGTTCTAACCAACCTGTCCAACCACTTTTTCCAGAATTATGTGAAGACTTGTTGCCCTTTTCTCAGCTCTTCCTCTTTTTTCTAAGCTACGTTGACCAGCCAAGAGAACTATCTTCCCCAAAGCTAGCATCAATACTGTTCCAGAAATGGTCGTCGTATTTGCTTAAATTGTTACTTAAGAAGTGAAGGACAGAACAAGCTCTGTTCAATCTGCGCCTGAAACAAGGCAGTACAAACTCTCTGTACTTAGCCTGCCGCTTAAACCGGCAGAGACTGAGAGGTATACTAAATATACCTAGTTCAAGTCTTACAGTAGCTGGATTTATAGAAGGTGAATGAGCACAGTGGTAAAATTGTATCCAATGCAGGTATCTCCATCAGCAAATGGAAGCGTATTGGAAAAATTAACATGAATATATTTATTACTTGCACCAAAGCATTTTCACATACATAATAGCATGACAGAATAAAATGATTTATTTTCGATGATTACTTCCTTGTAATTTCATCTGAAATTTGCAAATTGCTCTAAGAGTTTTTACCGGGTATAACATAACGGAAACTTACAGTAGTTGATGCTCTTAAGATATCAATGCGAAATGTGTTTTAAACAAGGTAGTGCTGCGTTTATGGTAAAGTTCTCTTTCAGTTGTTATGAATCCAGTAATCTGGTTATACTTGGAGACAAACATGTAGCTTAGGTAGCTTCTTATTTGGAAATCTTTCACTAAAGACCTACTTCAGCAACCAGACATTAGGGAATTTCTAGGAAACGCATGCATGCATATTTATTGGGCCAGTCCTCCTGCAAAGTGCATCCTTACAAGCTACTACTTGCTATCTAGAAATCCTTCCCAAACAACTGTCTCAACAACCCTTGCACACTGTACTATACCGATTAACTACCTAGCGTTTCAAGAATCCATGCCCAACACAAGTCCTTTCAAGATTCCTTGCACAACACAAGGTTTTCACTACCCAACTCCACAACTATTTTACTGTAAACGATACTACTTCTGTATTGGCCTAGAAGGGCTCGATTAGTACAGTGCAGAAGGAGAGAAGGAATTTCTGAATCTGCACAAGCATCAGTATCAAGTTATCAACAGGCAAAATGACCAAATTTTCTGAACAGGAATGGAACAGAAAATCTGTACGTTAAAAATCTGAAGTATCTTATGCACAGAAAGAAAGCATGATATGTCATAGGTGAGAGAACCTGCCTCTGCTGCTTAGTCCACCACCGGATAAAGCTTGGTTTCCATGTGTTTATTCATCTCAAAAACCTCATATCTTGAAAATCCGCTGCAAGATTCTCTCTGGTGGGCAACTACCTGAGTTTTGTAGAAGAATCTTCTCCGTTGAACAATCAAGACAATATTCCATACTATCTCTGCACCTGTATGCATTCATAAGAGAGAAACAAGTGCTCATATTGTCTAGAGCACCAGTTGCTATCTCGTATATAGAAGAAAAAAGATCAATAAAATTCCTTCCCTTCTCTTTTGAGGAGATAGCAAATTTATGCGTCAAGAACTCTAACCTTTAGATTTAGCTTGTAAATTTTTACATTTTCTTATAATTGAGAAATACCCTGGATATTTGTAATTTTACATTTCTCCGTCACTTATCTTGTCACTTATCTTCTTACTCCATGCTCGCTCTGGAGGTAATTCCTCTATTCTCTATACAATGAACAAGATATGGAAAAGAAAATATCTTAGCTTCCAAGATGGTGAGCATTAGCAAAGGAGGATATCTCCTCAAATCCCAAAAATTTGGAAATACTCCAAAATAGACGCCCTTTGATTTATATGCTGATATACTATAGTTAGTATTATCCTATCATACATAAATGTCGGATACTTTTATCCTGAAATACTCTTGTGATTTGCTCAAGCTGACTATAAGCTAACTTTAGGGCATCAATTGCGCTAATTTCTAGTTCCTAAAAATGTCCTTAGGATTTAGTGGTTTTGATGTCAATTCTCACTTAGTATTGCTCTGTCCAATTTCTAATGGTTCCTTTGGAGGCTGTTATGTGCTAGGATCAGGAAGCTGGAAGGAAGCCGTCATGTGAAAAACTGTTTTCACTAGTCATAGGAAAATGAAAAAGAGATGCCATTGGTAAACACTTAGAAGCTTACATGTGTTATAAATTTATGCTCCTTGAACCTAATATGGTTCTTAGTAAGTATATTAGGTGATCTTTGACCATGGTTTAAAATGTATAATTTCGTCATATCTAATATGAGTGAAGTTATGCCGTACAGTACATTATATTTACTCTCGAGTACCTAAATGTATTCAACACAGGCAAATTAATAAGGAAAACAGATTTTAGAAGTTCAATGCGTTTTGCAATCAGTGGCTTTTGTAGTGGCATAGTTTTATTTTTTAAATTACTTGGAGGTGTTACATGTTTTTTCCCTTTTGGGACTAGGACATCTCTTTTCCAAGTTACAATTTCTCCATGATTTGTGCTTGTGCAGTGCTGGTGCTTCTGTTTCTAATTATAATGAGGATGAGACCGATCCTTCAACGGCGGCGCAGAAGATAATGATCATCAAATAGGTTCTCGGGCTAATGATTCTTCTGCCTACTTCAATTATCAAACTTATATGGACAAAAAGCCCAGCACAAGGTGGTCAAAACAGGAAACAGAGCTGTTCTATGAGGTACATCCCTCTCATTTGTAGCTACTGAAAGACACAGGTGTAAATGGGGGAATAATTAAAATTTGAATTGAAAACTTCAATCTTAAATAGCAAATTCTAGAAGTGCAACTTATAAAATGAAGTTATTAGTTGATGCACCTAGGCGTTCCCAGTCTGGAAGATCAAGTTTGTAGGTTCCTTTCTATACAACAACAACAACCCAATATAATCCCACTTAGTGGGGTCTGGGGAGGGTAGTATGTATGCAGATCTTACCCCTACTCTTGGGTAGAGAGGCTGTTTCCAAATAGACCCCCGGCATCCTTCCCTCCTAGAACTTCCCACCTTGCTCTTGGGGAGACTCGAACTCACAACCTCTCGGTTGGAAGTGGGGGTTGCTTACCATCAGAGCAACCCCTCTTGTCTCAGTAGGTTCCTTTCTATATTTCCTTTTTATAAACCGTCAATCATGTTATCAAATTTGCTTCACTTTATTGAGACCTTCCTATGAGGTAGTAGCAAAAGATTGATGTAGGACATCTTTGTTGCTAGCTAACTAAATGTTACTTGTTTTCTCTATTTGAAATAAGCGTATTTGTCAAATATTACATAGAAATATTTGTCCCAACCAAGCGAGAACTGTGGAATGTGAAGGCATCTGCAATTGGGGGTAGATGCAGTTTTAAAGCAAAAAGAAAATAAGTATTTCTATATAAGGGATGCTTGACAGACTAGATTAAGGTTGGTCGTTGTCTATGTTCCATGGACTCATTCACGGGTGTATATCTGACCTAGGTGTAACTTGTAAGTGAGAGCCGGTTAATGCTATGTAGCTTTTTGTCCATTTAGTGTATTTTGAAGAATTAGCACGAAATCTCTGTTCCTGTGTCATTCAACATGGATACTTCAAAGGAAGTCGAACAATTCATGTGATATAATTTTTGTGGAACATACTTACCTTTTTAGGAATATAGTTGTTGGGAAGTGAGAAGCTGGTCTAACTAAAGTTACAAAGGCACTAACATTAACTTCTTTGGCATCTATCCTCAGCATGTAAATTAGTAGAGAAAGGGGATCTTAGATAAATTTGAGAAATAGTAGAAATCTGATTTTTATTATATTATTGTTAATATATTTTGTTTAAATATGGCGCTCGTTGATACTAAATGCAAGAAGACCATGCAGTATATACAACAACAACAACTACCCAGTATAGTCCAACAAAGTGGGGTCTGGGGAGGGTAATATGTAGACAGGCCTTACCCCTGCCCGAAAGGGCAGAGAGACTGTTTCCAATCGACCCTCGGCTCAGGAGAGAAAAGGAATAACAAAGACAAAAGGAAATTAGTAAATGCAGCCAAAATAACATAAATAATTGTCTAAACATAATAACTATAAATAAAATGACATGCAATAATATCAAACAATAATTACGATAAATAACTACCGTAAAGGGACACAACCCAATATATGGGTCATCTATGGAGAGCCCCACCCAACCCCGGGAAAAGAGTACTAAAATTCTAGAAACCCCTATCCTACAACCCTGGTACTAGACCTCCAGACTTTCCTATCAAGGGTATGTCCTCGGAAATTCGCATACTAGCCATGTCCTACCTAATCACCTCTACCCAATGCCTCTTAGGCCTCCCTCTGCCCGATCTCACACCGGCCACCGCCAGCCGCTCACAACTCCTCACAGGGGCATCTGGGCTTCTACTCTGCACATGCCCGAACCACCTGAGCCTCGCTTCTCGCATCTTCTCGTCCACTGGGGCCACCCCCACCTTCTCCCCAATAACCTCATTCTTAGTCCTATCTAACCTGGTGAGCCCACACATCCACCTGAGCATCCTCATCTTCGCAACCTTCATCCTCTGAACATGGGAGTTCTTCACCGGCAAGCACTCCGCCCCATACAACATGGCAGGTCTAACCACAGCTCTATAAAACTTCCCCTTAAGTTTATGTGGCACTTTCTTGTCACACAGGACTCCTGGTGCAAGCCTCCACTTCGACCACCCCGCTCCTATGCGGTGAGTGACATCCCCGTCTATCTCTCCGTCCCCCTGAATCACCGACTCAAGATATCTAAAACAGTCCCTCTTGACGATGACCTGAGATCCAATTTTCACGTCCCTGCCTACTTCGCTCGGCTCGGCGCTAAACTTGCACTCCAGGTATTCTGTCTTAGACCTGCTTACTTTGAAGCCCTTAGACTCGAGAGCCTGTCTCCATGCCTCTAGCCTCTCGCTAACACAGACCCTCGTCTCGTCTATCAAGACTATGTCATCAGCAAATAGCATACACCAAGGCACATCCCCTTGGATATGTCGGGTTAAAGCATCCATGACCAACACAAACAAGAGAGGGCTATGCGCCGATCCTTGATGGAACCCCATAACTACCAGGAAATGATCTGAGTTGCCACCTACCATCCTAACCCTAGTCTTAGCTCCATCGTACAAGTCCTTGATACATCTGTTTTACTACAGTCCTTGTATGCAGAGTATATACAGCAGTTTACAAAAAATCAGCTGTTTTACTCCAAGAGACTAATGAAGTCCACAATGCTTTCCACATCATTCACATTGCACATTTTGCACCAAAAAGCCAAAAAGGTATACATCTAATCTAAAGTCTAAAATTATTGTCAGTCTTGCTTTCAGAAACTCTCCGGTTCAGTAGACCAATAATGTCCCTTCCAGAGATAGAGAGAGATGGATAGAGTCCTTGGATCCTGGAGATTCTGAAGTCTCCTTTTATATGCTCAATGTGATGTCAGAATTCAGAACCTGCTCTGTCGCTTTACCAGGACTGTCAAGATTCTATGTTAAAGAAAACCGTCTATCAAATTATGTGCACATAGAATTGCAATTTCTTATGTTCTGGTAAAGAATAATGAAGAAATAAATAAGTTTGATAAATGGGGCGTGGAGAAGATAGTATGGGGAACTGCATTATATGGGTTGGACTAGTGCAAAGATAGTTTGAGCCCTTTCATATGATAATTCTTTTGATAAATTCCCTTTTATAAGGTAATTAGTTGTTAACTTCTATTTTAAGAGCAGTGGAGCAGAATCCCAATGTTACAAGAAATCAAGCAGTTGAGAAATGGTACAACTTTTGACTTATAGGTGTCATGGCACCAATTAGAGCTATATGGACGGACTTTGTGTGATTGAGCACAAATAGTACTGTTATGCACTCCCTTCCTCTTTTGTTTGTCCTTGGTTTGCTCTTAGACATTTAGAAGAAAACTTGTCAGCAGTTTGGGACTGACTTATCCCTGATACAACAACTTTTTCCTGGCCGGACACGTAGACAGCTAAAGCTAAAATACAAGAAAGAAGAGCGGCAACATCCATTTAGGCTTCATGATGCTCTAACCAATCGTTCCAAAGGTAAATTTTCTTCAACTCTCTCTACTGCACTCACATTTATTTATTTTTCCAAGACTCATTTATCATTTGATAGCATTTCGTTTAAATGGGCATAAAATACAATTTGAAGATACATTGGACAAAGGAATATCGTTTTTTCAGAGAAACCTTCCATTAAGAGTAAGGTTTCATCAGCATGGAAAACATGACTTGGGTGTGACTGAAAGTATACATGCATAGCCTATTGTTATGGCTGATCCAAGTCCAGATATGAATTGGAGCCTGACTTATAAAAAAAAAAAAGGAATTGCAGCCTGGATTCATATTCCATAATTCTTTTCTTTTTTTCTCTTTTCATGTTTTTGTCTTGTGATCCTCTGTTCTCAGTCTACTACTGTATCTGTGTATATCGAATTCTCCTCTCCAATGATATATGCATGATCTGACGTTTCGATATCTTTTTCTATTTTTAATATTTTTCAACATGGTTTATGCGTTTTAGTCTCCAGAATTGAAATTCTAGATCTCCTCATGATGCAGCTTTTTTCTTTTCTTCTGCTCTATTTTCGTTGATATTAGTCTTGTATTTCATCTTGTTTGACCACAAATCAGTACTAAAGAACTGAAATTTGGATATTCTGAAAATTCTATCTTTATTTCATTTTGCAAATTGCTACTTTATGGTCCCAAAAATTGTAAACAAGGCCAGGTTCCGTCCTACGTTGACTGCAGGAACATACATGTTTCCACAATTGAGCTAGTATTCTGCTTGTTAACTTGTGGACATGTTATGTATGTATTTTTGCAATTGAATCTCATAATCTGAGTTTTAGTTTAGAAAAAAATGGTGATTCAATTTCAAGAGTTATTTAACCATAATCATTAGCATATTTGTAAAATGTCTAAAGGCTGGAGTTATTTAACCACCATGCATCACGCAAGTTATCGGTGTCATCAGACCATCACAGAAGGAAAAAGAACCATTGGCCTGAAGAAGAGAAAGCCTTTGCCACTAAAATGTGTCATGTTTTCTAATTGTTCTGCAGAGTTTTACATGAAAATAATATACTTGTTGCAGATCATTCCCACTTTGAACGAGTAATTGAGCGTTTAAAACAAATTGAAGCCGAGGAATTGCAGAAAGCCGATAAAGATGAGTCAATTGACTTGTCAGGGGAGCAGGAAGTGGAGGAGGGAACTCAGGGGATCAATGTATGAACCTTCTCTTGCTTGTCATCTGTTTTTTTTTGTTTTTGAAACTGGTAAAGTATTGTATATATTAGTAACAGAATCCTGGTACTAAGTTGGTACCAGATAATTACAATGATTGGAACCTTTCTACACCAAAACAAAAAAGAAATGGTTCCATCTATACAAAAGTTCTAATCCTGCAGTGAATCTAAGAAATCAAGCATGCTATTCTCATCTCTAACATCCTCTAGGTTGCACCAAAAAGCAATGCTCATGAATATTTAATTTTCTGTAAAACTTCTATTTTCCTTTCCAAGCACTTGCATTCTTCTCTTTCCATATTGCCCAACACACACAAGCTGGGATATTGTTCCATATCTATCTTACTGATTGACACATCCCTCAACTCCCCAGATGTTCAATAGATCCTTTACTGGATCTGGCTTGCCAGTGTGCAATGTGAAAAAAAGCACGTGTTGTGTGTAACTACCCTCATGAAACATCTAAACTCATAGGGGCTTCTGACTTCCATATCTTACTGATTGACACATCCCTCAACTCCCCAGATGTTCAATAGATCCTTCACTGGATCTGGCTTGCCAGTGTACAATGTGAAAAAAGGCACGTGTTGTGTGTAACTACCCTCATGAAACATCTAAACTCATAGGGGCTTCTGACTTCCATATCCTCTTCCAAGGCCAGCCTGTAGAGCTGCCACCGTCACTGTTGATAGTTTTATAGCAAGAAGTTACGAGAAAACACCATCTATCTGTTTTTTCCATATGATTCTATCATGAACATCATCATACATGACCAACAACAACAACAACAACAACTACCCAGTATAGTCCCACAAAGTGGGGTTTGGGGAGGGCAATATGTAGACGGGCCATACCCCTACCCGAAAGGGCAGAGAGGCTGTTTCCAATCGACCCTCGGCTCAGTGAAGTAAAGGAACAACAAAAACAAAAACAACAAAAGAGCATTAGTAACTTCAACATAAATAGCGTAAATAATTATCTAAATATAAAAACCCAAAAATAAGAAACATAAAAACTATAAATAAAATAGCATGCAATAATATCAGACAATAACTAGCATAGACAAAATCCAATACACAAATTATCTATGAATAGACCTGCCAAGCCTCACCCAACCCCGGGTGAGGAGTATGAAGAACTCTAGGGGCCCCTATCCTACAACCCTTATACTAGACCTCCATTCTTTCCTATCCAGGGTCATGTCCTTAGAAACCCGCATTCTAGCCATGTCATGCCTAATCACCTCTCCCCAATACTTCTTAGGTCTCCCTCTGCCTCGCCGTACGCCGACCATCGCCAGCCGCTCACAACTCCTCACCGGGGCGTCAGGACTTCTCCTCCGCACATGCCCGAACCACCTCAGCCTCGCTTCTCGCATCTTCTCATCCACCGGGGCCACCCCCACCTTCTCTCGAATAACTTCATTTTTAATCTTATCTAACCTAGTGAGTCCGCACATCCACCTGAGCATCCTCATCTCCGCAACCTTCATCCTCTGAATGTGAGAGTTCTTCACTGGCCAGCACTCCGCCCCATACAACATGGCAGGCCTAACCACAGCTCTATAAAATTTCCCCTTGAGTTTCTGTGGAACTTTCTTGTCACACAGGACTCCTGATGCAAGCCTCCACTTTGACCACCCCGCTCCTATGCGATGAGTGACGTCCCCGTCAATCATCATACATGACCACCTTCTCTAAATCCTTTAGCATTAGAGCCATTCTAGGGACTTCCCAGTCAAAACAGTATCTACAAAAATCAAGGCACCATTTGCTTCTGTTCCAGCACTCTGAAACCACAGAACTAGTACTATAAGAGGAACTATAGAGATCATGATATTGAGACAGTAGAGGGGATGTCCTACCCAAGCATCTTGCCAGAACCTCATTTTCCTGCCATTTCAGACTTTGATCCTTGTTGACAACAAAAGTAGGCCATAGGCTGCAGATGTGTTTCCATAGTCCCAATCGATGATATGAATTAACAGGGACGGTAAACCAGAGAACCAGAGATTTTGTCTACCATATCTGTCGTGTATAAGCCTTCTCCATAAGTTGCCCCTCTTCTTTTCCATATCTCCACAACCACTTCGTTAATAAGCTATCATTGTGAATTTTCAAGTATTTAATACCCAGTCTTCTTCTTTTGCCTCGCTTCACCCTTTCCCACTTTACCAAATAAAAGGACCTCTTTTCTTTGGTACCTCCCAACAAAAGTTCCTCCAAGTTCTATCAGTATTCTTTTTAACACTTACTGGCAAGGGAAACAAAGACATAGGGTACGTAGGAAGAGAGTCAAGAACACTGTTAATGAGAGCCACACTTCCACCTAGAGATAAGTATGATCTTTTCCACGTAGCAAGTCTCTTTTCACACTGATTGTCAATTTTTTGCCACACCTGTTTTGCCTTGTACCTAGCCCCCAATGGCATACCCGATATTCTGTAGGAAGCTCTCCAATTTGACAGCCCAAGACATCTCCAAGTCCCTGTATGTTATGTACCTCATTAACTGCAAACACGGAACTTTTTCCCATGTTTATTTTTAAGCGAGAAATCATTTCAAATAATAGAAGAATCACCCTGAGATACCTTAATTGAGAGATTTCCGCTCCATCGTGACCCACAGTCCCAGAACCAAAACCCTTGATCCACTGAAACCTCATTGCCTTTCGCATAATTGAACTTAGTCCCTCCATTGCCTTAAGCCGCAGGAGAAAAGCCTTTGGGAGAACCATTTATAATCACTGAGAACCTAACATTTGCGATGCAACACTTTATCCATCCAATCCACTTGTCCCTGAACCCCATATCTTTCATCAAGCCTAATAAACGCGCCCAATTAACACGATCAAATGCTTTTCATGTCCAGCTTGCACATTAACCTCGCCCTCCCCTTGCCTCCTACTGTCAAGACACTTATTTACTATAAGCACCGCGTCTGTAATTTGTCTACCCTTAACAAAGGTCATCTGAGAGTTTGCAGCCAGAATGTTCATAACTTTCTTCATTCTGTGCCAGCATTTTCGATAAGATCTTGCAGAAGCTTCAATTTGAACTCATAGGCCTGAAATCTTTCTTCTCCTCTGGTCCTGCCTTCTTGGGGATAAGAGCAATGACATAAGCATTATATGTTTTTCTTCCCCAATTTCCTAATTCATACATTGAAGCGTTATTGATTTTGAACAGGAGGAAGAAGCGAATTCTGAACATGTTGAGGAAAAAGAAGTTGAAGCTTTTGAACAACAAGATGTTTCAGAAATGGAGAATCCAGTTGAGGACTATGATAGTGAAGATGATTCTTGGAGATGGAGTCAGTATAAGAGTGAAGTGTGAATATTCAGAAAGAAGGGTGCCAAAAAGAATTAAGATATATACACTGGTGGTGATAAAGAATTTTGCCATTTTGTTATTACTCTATTTTCTAGGTTGGATTAGTTATTTGTTGTTGTAGGTTAACTTAACCTTCTTTATACCGTCACTGCGCATAATTTATACTCATATACGTATTAACTTCAATTGGTAAAGCTAAAATCTTGTCATATCCCGACTCCTGTGACCGCTGCTGAGGATTGAAACTCATTACTAAGTGAGAATAAAACGGGATTAAAAAGATGGGGTTTTATTAGAAATTAAAAAGTAGAAAGAATGAAATAACAAAAGCATTCCTCTTATAGAAGTCTGTTGTCCTCACTTGTTTGATATAACGAACTTCTCTATTTCTTCATAACTAGTTAGCCAAAATTGATTGCAAGTGTTCTTAAGTTACCCAAACAACAAAACTTATTTGCTATTCTCCGGTTGGCAAGCAATCCCAACAGTTTTATGGTCATCAAAGATTCAAGTATGTATCTTCATCATCTTTTGCTGGTAGTTAATGACATTTCTGACTACTATGCTGCCCACCCACTCAAGGAATGTCCAACTAGCATCACACAAGAATAAGAACAATGTGTATGTATTAGTTCTTGGAATTTTCCTTTTCTACTGTAGTTACATGTTCTCCTTGAACTTTACTTTGACCTTAAAATGAGTTGGGTTTGGGTGAGCAAGCATAGACTCTACAGATATTTGCAAATTACTTTGATTATGCTATAGATATTTATGGTCGAACAGTGGTTCAAATTTGGCCCAGGTCAGATTCTTTTGCAAATTCAGAAAAAGCAGGCTATGTTTTTTACTCGTACATTGTGCTGATAACCTTTGAGTTTCTATCCTAAAATTTCCTGTCTGTGGTTCTTTCTTTCAGATGACTTCAATAGATGCGGCAATAGACAGAAGAATATCAGAAAGCAGACTTGCAGGGCGCATGGCTTTCTAGACCTGGTGATTTTTCTCTGGTTGGCTGGGTGCTTGTGCAACTGTAGGAAAGTGTTCTAACTTTAAAGAAGTTTTAATTTGAGAAAATTTGCCTTTCGTCTGGATTCATAGGATTGTTTAGATGTTGTATTCTTTGTGGAAAAAACATATTGACAGGAGCATTCATTTTACATGAGTTGGAAAGGAATTTGAAATGGAGCACACATAAGGCAAGAGTGGTTTACCTGGGATATATACCCTGTACTGCATTTGGCTTTCAAAACAGTTAATTGCCTTTTCAAATCATTTGTGTAAATATCATCTTGGCAAATCATCTTTAAAATAGTACTTCCTTCGGTCCAAAATAAGTGATTTTTTGGTGATCCAAAATAAGTAATTTTTTCAGATTTCAAGAACGAATTAATTATTTTTTTCCTGCTTTTGGAGTAACTAGTGTTTGGAATATGTGTTAGGAGTATTTATGTGAAGAGATAGTAAAGGTTAATATGGTCAAATTCATTGCTAATTAATATTAAAATGTGAATTTCTTAATCTGTGTGAAACAACTAAAAAATCACTTAGTTTGGATCGGTGGGAGTAAATAACTTGAACAAAGTTCCTCATCCAAGTGCTTTTTCGTGGATTTATTGGAAAATAATTTGTGTCCAGGTGGAAACCTGTATAGATGTAGGAAAAATAATTGATAACGTTTAAGTCTGTATTTGACATTGTCAGACGCTTAGCTTTTTGCCACTGCAATTAACTCTCTAATAAAACTCGGATTTTTCACTCTCGATTTTTCTCGGGTTTTTCGGATTTTCGGATTATTCGAGTTTTTGTGGTTTTTCCAGTAAAATTTTTGTAGAACAAAACATATAAATTGTGCTCAAAATATTTCTTTAATCCTAGTAAGATACAACTATATAAAGTATTTTTCAAGAAAATAATACAAAATATGAGATGTGTTATGGCATTATCCTAAATATTCAACAATAAAGACAATAAAATTATGTAATATAAATATTGCTAATTAAAAAGCCATAATAAAAATAAAAATAATCTAAAAGTACTAAGTCATGCTAAAATAAGTAGACTAATAAGGGAGTATTAGTTATATGACTAAACGCTAAAGAAAAAATAAAAATAAATTATGCATTTTTATCTAAATTATTGCAAAATAAAAAATAGATATTTAATACATTCTGGTTCGTTGTATTGAACTGATGTCTTTTGTTAGCATTAGTATTGATTTGATTTTGGTTTGGGCTTTTGTTGGCATTATTTATTTTGTTAATATTAATGGCTATAAACTTGTTGGAACATTCAAAAGTTCTAAGTCTAACCCTGAAATATTATCTTTAAAAAAATTATGAAATTTTATAAGAAACATTTACAAATTACATCACAGTAAGTATATTTATATATTAAATATATCTAAAATTTCTATATATGTAATGTCGGGTTGGTTTTGTTTTGGTTTGACTTTCTTTAGTTAAAACCAAACCAAACCAATTATGGCCGGATTTTTTTTTCCAACACCAAATCAAATCAAATCAAATCACAGTATTTTTTTTCCGATTTGATTCGAATTATCGGGTTGGTGCGATTTGCCAGTTTCCTTTGTACAACCCTAATACATGTGGCACAAAAAGTGTAAATAGCAAAATAAATAAATAAATAAAACGAGCACAAAAATTAAAGTATATTCCTTGTATACTCGATTTTTTTCACATTAATAAATTTATTTAACTTAACAAAAGAAATAAGTTATATAGTATCGACAAGTCTTCTCTTAATGTTAGAACACATCTTTTTTAGTTTTTCGCTCGTTGGTCGCTAGGGGTGTGCATTCGAATCGGTTTATCGATAAATTGAATCGATTATTTGTTATCGGTTTATCGATTCGATTTCGATTTCGAAAAATCTTCCTTATCGGTTTATCGATTCGATTTCGATTTCTGCCATTCGGTTTATGGGTTTATCGATAAATCGATAAGATATAGTAAGAAGACAAATATACCCTTATTTTATAATAATATTACTACTCTACCAGTGCCTAACCCTTCACATATATACTGCTATACAATAAATTACTTACAGAATTTTGCTAACCCTAACCTGCGCAGCTTCTTCATCTTCTTCCTCATTTTCTCTTCTTCTTCCCCAACAAACATTAAGCTCGTTTAATTACTTTTGATTTTTCGGGATTTTCACATATATACTGCTATACTTTGATTTGTGCAGTCGATTGAACTTCTAGGTGTGAAATTACGCATGCTTGGAGCTCACCAACTTCAAAATGCCGTAACTGCTACATGTGCAGCCTTGTGCCTTAATAAGCAAGGCAAGGACTCAAAAATCTCTTTTAATCTTTATTCAATATACAATAGTAGTTCTAGCATCTGATGTAGATACATTTTTTCTTGCCAGTTAGGTTACGATTTTTCTCTAACAGTACAGATTGGCTGATGCGTATGGGGATCATTTAGCCTTGTATTATATATTTATGATAGGTAGGTACTCAACCTTGTGTTCTATTATTCAGTATGATATAGTTTTTCGAAATTGAGGATGCTAAAACTGCATAAATCATTGGGCTTGCAGCTTGCTCCATGAATACAATGATTATATCAAAGCTTTTACCTTTTTTATTGTTAATTTGAAGGATTTGTTCTTGGCAAATCTCGTTTACCCTTTTGAACTAATGGCAATCGATTTATCGATTCGATTTTGACCCTTATTGCACCAAATAACAACATAAACTTGAAAGAATGAGAATATATTATACCACAAACTAAAAAGAAATCCTTTTCGCTCCACTTACCGGTCTTTGAAGCACCATCAGCCAAAATATCATCTAAAAGGTCCATGGATACACTTTCAACGCTGAAACAAAACAATAACTGATAAGACAAAATGTAACCACTAATTAAATAAGTTGGAAAAAAAACCATAAACAAGGTGATTTGAAATTTGGTTTATAATTCAATTTGAGAATTACAACTAAAGCAGTTTCACCTACACCTTAAATGGTTTAGTGGATAAGCTTTTCAAGACAGATAGAGCCATAAAAAAAATCAAAAAGTAAAAGCTCAACAGAAACAATAAAGGGAATATCTTCATAATTAATTCAGAACTTTGGTGAAATTCAATAATGACAATAAAACTAGATAGGCTTCATCTAAACCCAGAAGAATAAGATGCTTATTCTAAAATAACAACAATAAGACTAGAGGAGTCTCATATAAACAACAAATGGTCTGTGAATATGCTTTCCGATGATGAAACAAACTAGATAATAAGAGGACAAGAAAAATTAATGCTCAAAAAAATCAATTCTACTAAATTAAAAAATGGGTTTCACCAACTTCCCATACAAACACAACATTTACCCTTAAATTTAACATCACAAGATAAGAACTTGAAACATTAGTGTTAATCTCCTTGACAGATTGGTTCTTTCAAAGATAAACAATAATAAATACACAACAACTCATGCATACAGGTGCGCACGCGAGAGAGAGAGACATGAACCTAAAATCGCCTGGCGGGTGATGAGAGGGAATTGTGAAAACTAACGCAGCTTTTCCATTATCGGGGGAGGAGGGGGGGTGGGGGTGGCGACTGGGCACTGGCGCGGGACTTGTTTTTTTTCTTTTTTAACGAACAAAAAAAGAGGCGAAAATATAATGCATAGGGAGGGAAATAGGGCAGGGAACCGCACCAAATAAGTGAATTGGACAATTAGATTGCTGCTTTATTTGTTTCTTCTCCCTTCTTCGTTATATATTTTTTTCTTTCTTTAGATGTAACAGTTATTTGTTCCAATTGAATACTTTTATTTGTCGGCTATAATTTGGTTATAAGATTTGAATTTGATTATTCAGAAAATTGATTACAAATTATCGATCCGAAATTTGTTTGCTTTAGCTGGAGAAGTGTGTCATAGTTGAAAAAGTGTTTTTTTAATAATAAATAATAACGAATTAACAATATGATAAAAGAAAAATAGATGACATTTTAACTTAAATTTAATCAATTACAATAGTCCAATTACTAATTTAATATCTAAAAACAATTCGAACCAAAAAACTCATGGAGTAGTTATTTTAATACGGCCTAACAATTAAATGGTGCAAATGTCTTGAGTTTGAATCATAAAAATAGTACTCCCTCCGTTTCGTATTGTTTGAGGTAGTTTGACTCGACACGAAATTTAAGAAAAAGGAAGAAAATTTTTAAAAATTGTGGTCTTACAAAATTATGGGGTAAAAGGTTTGTGGAGCCATACCATTTGTGTGGCTATAAAGATTCTCATTAAGAATAAAAAGTTTAAAGTTGAATTATTTTTAAATTTAAAACTATATTATTTATTTTAAAACGGACTAAGAAAAAGTACCTCATATGAAAAAGAAGGAATAGTATTATTTTTGGTAAAGCACCTTACTTCAAAGTAGGACTTCTCGGTACAAATTCCAATAAGCTAACCAAGTAGGATTTGTTTAAAGGGGAGTGTTATAAAATATTATTTTATTTATGGTGAATGCCCATCTTTTAGAGAGATTTTAGAGGTTATTATTTTTTGCCTTAAGTCACCTTTCCCCTATAAATAAAGGGGTTCTACTCCGTTATAATTCATGTCAAATCAATAATAATTCTCTCCCTTGCGCGATAACACTTCAATATTTTTACATCTTTTGTTTGAAAAACATCCAAGTCACCAACAAATTTTGAATTACAATATTTTTACATAAAAGTATTTCCACCAAAAAGAGAAAAACATGTCCAACTTAAACTAGAATTCAAACAATTACTGTCAATGGTTGATTCATACAATAATGTAACTTTGGACCAGCCACACGAACGCATACATTGATGACCAAAACTATACAGGTCCGGAGTTAACCCGAACAACTTCCGTATTCCCTCTCTTCTCAAAAGCCCCTCATTTAAATTGCCCTAATTAAGCCCCCGAAATTAACTAACTCTCCATTCTTCTCCGACAGTTCACCGGTATAGAAACCCTCAGCCAGCCCCCGCCGGAAAAACATTCGCTGCTCTTTCCAAATGAAAATCCTTCACCCTGTGGAGAACCAACAGGTAAGAAAAAATCGACCGTTATTGTTGTCAATCGAAACGGTCACTGAGTCGACTCGGATAACACGGACGAGTCGTACTCTGCTGACTCAACGTAATTCTACATAAAAAAGGTTCTATTAGGCAAACAAGAAAGACTGATACAATACTCCTTCAATAAGAAATTATGTGAGCCCTAGACCGTTGGCAAGAACCAATTGTAGTATGCAATTGAACAGTCACCATCATCTTAGACAAGATGTCTAGATCCATTAATGGGCAAAGCGAGATTGATGTACAAAAACTGCAATAACCCTAATGCAATGCTGTTAGATCGGAATGAAGGAAATGAGGGTGGTATCATCTGGTGGCAAAGATGCTTATGATTCTGGGTGCAGCTGCACTGGGGATGATGATAAGTAAGATATGACATGGGAAGATCACCGTGGCCTATACACAGGGAACTGTCAAGATAGACAACAATAGGGAGAACCCGAGTAGTATTTCAATTAAGAGGTCACATCAAGAAACAAAAGCTAAAATTGTCCTTGGGTTCACCTGGCGAAGCTTTTCAAATGACTGTGCGTTGTTTTCCCTCCTTTGCATCTGTTAAAGAAAAAAGGATGCCACAAATTCTCCATTAACACAAGCAAAATGCCATGAGAATCAAATTGTTGCGAAAATTTGACACAATAAGGTTTGAACATAGTTATAAAATGGCATACCCTCCTTGTATGAAGTCTGTGGGCCTTCTCCCTTGGCCTAAATACATTATATGGATTCGTGTCGTTAACTGGCGGAGGAGGCTAAAAGCATGAAAGCAATGAATAGTAGTCAGTAGATAATCAACAGCAGCAACTGAAGTCACATTAAAGAACATAAGATCTTCATTTCTTTCAGTAAGTTCAAATATTCATTTTGCTTTTTCTTCCTATAAGTTCAAAACTTTACTACACTATAATAAAGATAAGAATGCACAATTTTTTATTAAGTATAGACAAAACTAGTAATCATTGTTTGCCCGGGGCAGAATTTAAGATTGTTGCTGAAAGTATTAGTCAAACAGGGCTGTCGATGCAGAAATATTGCGAAAAACAGAATAAAGAAGCAGACAAGAGGTTCGCTGTACAATCTTCCGCATATATGAAGTTAATAAACACAAATATATTGTGCCATGTACTACATAGTAATAAGTGCAATATTAATTTAAAACCTCTTATATGTGATTCACAAATTCAAAAAGTTGAACTGACCTGCAAACGCCGAAGAACAGGCTTCTGCCACCGCTCCCGCTGATAGAAAAGAAACAGAGATTCCCAATAAAAAGAGAAGGATACATGAGGATTCATCTTTAAAACCACATATAAACGGACACTATTTAACGCTGATAAAAAGCAAACACCAAAGGCACTAGTAGTCAAGCATTTGGAGCTTTTATACTGAATAGGATACATCAAAATCAATCAGTGTGTTCCAGAATTTCTGATTAAAGACTAGAACATATAAGTTGGAGGACAAATTTTTATGCTTTACTCCGCATAAACATTTGCGGAGATGCAACAAGATGCTTTTAACCCATTCTCAAATTCAGTTCCAATTAATCTCTTTATCTCCGGAAAACACACAAACTTATGGAACGCATATGATAGGATGCTCATAATACATCCTTAAACTATTTTCCAATTAAGAAAACACAAACTTCTTCGGAGTACAGGTCAAAAGAACAAGGTCACAAGGTGTAAATGAAAAGACTCAGATTCTTTGACTACAAATCCAGTAACAGAGTCTTCTATCAAACTCAGCAATTCCACAACCTTCAACAAGTTCCTCATTAGAAGTCGCATCTGCTAATAAACATCAAATAAAATAGTTGCAGGCATCCCACCCATCATTCAAACTTTTTCCCTATAAAAGGTTACACTTAGGATTTAGCACCTATAGACTGAAGCAAATAACATGAAGAAATGACCTCAGATCTTACAAGAGAAGTAATCTGTAAGAGAATAACATGAACACGTGCTTATTCAGTAGAATACGAACTTTTTGCATATATCAGACTTTGTGCATATAAACAGATTTTTCTTTTGATAAACATTGTGTTCACCAAAATTCTACAACTGTACAGTGGAGAGAAATGCATACCTTATCCTTCCAGTAATTATAAATTTACACTCCATATTTAATAGACAAAGATTGCAAGGCCTGAATTTCTCAACAAAAGAAAAAGGAAAAAAAGATGAATAAGTAAGAATACTAGACTGCAATAGATAGAAAAATAATCTCATGAAGGAAATAATTCATAACAGCTAAGAATAGCATTATCCAAAAGCAGAAAATCCATGTACAAGTTATGCTGTTGATACTGAAGAAACAAACATATTTTCCAAGGTGAGCGACGAAGATACAGAATCCACATATCTTATAAATCGACATAAATTGCAGAACTTACGCATTTTCAGTGAATGAGTGAAATATCAATTACTGAACATCTAACAAGTTTCTCTTTTTTTTCTGCCGAACAGATTAAATATATACTAGAGCATGATATCTGACTTAAACATGTAATTATTTTACATTACATGTCAATATCATTGGTCACTGCTCACCAGATTTCCAGTACCAAAAAGTTTTGAGAAATAGGAGACAGCATTTTTAATCATAATGGAGGAGACTAAGCAGTATTGTCCGACTATAATGATCCAATTGCAAATCAAAAGTTAAAGCTTAAATCCACAATGATGAATTAACCCAGCTTTCTTATTCATAAAATTTAAAATTAAAAAAATTAAAAAAAAATCCAGCTTCTTAAGTTGACACTAGTAGATGTTAATTTGCACAGATCATTAATGCAGACTTGGAAATGTAGCTACCCTCTGCACAACAAATATTTATTTTCTCATAAGTTTAACAAATTAATCATGACGATCATTGAAAACACCCCCGAAATCCAAATTAAGAAACATGTATGTTTTTCAAAAGGAGAATGCAAAAGCTAAAAGGATTAAAATAGCAGGAAATGGCTCTAGTTTTTCGTATAATCATGGAAGATTTTTTAGCTTTTAAGTAGCTTGTAACAGTCATGCAATATAGTATAGGAGTTAGCTAATACAATGAACATGAATTCAACAGTAGGTCCACAAATAACTACAACTATATAAAGTTCTTATTAGAGCAAAGAATATCAGAAAGCTACAAAGTAGACTCTTTAAATAACAAAGCAACATGCCAAAGTCAAACCTGCAAATATGGACTAACAAGAAGAGTTAGTTTTCACCTCAACAGCAGCATCAAAACTTAGAAGCACGGGAACTGGAGAGCCAAGAGTAGTTGCAATAACCCCTGCTCTTTCTCGGGCTTTGTGATCTAAAACTTCTAGTTTGTACAGGATTGCCTCCAACCTGTATCAGGAAATAGAAGTGATTTGTTGACTGTGATCAATAAACAAAATTCAAGTCATGAATAAGGCATATAGGGTTCAGGGTTCAGGGTTCAGGGTTCAGGGTTCAGGGCTCAGGGTTCAGGGCTCAGGGTTCAGGGTTTAGGGTTCATGGTTCAGGGTTTAGGGCTCAGGGTTCAGGGTTCAGGGTTTGGGGTATGGGGGTTTGGGGTTTGGGGATTCAGAGTTTGGAGGTTCGGGGGTTCGGGGTTTGGGGTTTAGGGTTCGGGGTTGGGGCTTAGGGTTCAGGGGCTTAGGGCTTAGGGTTCAGGGGTTTAGGGCTTAGGGTTCAGGGGCTTAGGGCTTAGGGGTTCAGGGCTTAGGGCTTAGGGCTGAGGGCTTAGGGCTTAGGGGTTGGGGCTTAGGGCTTGGGGGTTGGGGCTTGGGGGTTGGGGCTTGGGTGTTGGGGCTTAGGGCTTGGGGGTTGGGGCTTGGGGCTTGGGGCCTAGGG
>JAXGFW010000243.1:0-40425 GCA_034376525.1 Nicotiana benthamiana
CCTGATGCTAAGCTTTTCTAGCCAGGTCTTAGGCTGAGTCATCTGACGCGGTTATCACAGGTACAGTTTCAGGTTTCATTAGAGATGCGTCAGTACTATTTCCTATATGTCATCCTATTTTGCTTCACATTTGGTTGTGCCTCGTGATTCCTTGAGTCCCCTTATGTATGTCAACCCCTATGGGAGATGTTATTGTTGTAGATCTTGTTTGTTATTTGTGTGTGGTCACCATTGGGAGTCCTAAGACTCGTGTAGAGATCTCCTACTTCTCGATATGGTCGATTTTGATGTTAATATTTGTATGAACTAGCTTTTACCCTATCATGATATATTGGATTGTCACGCCAAGATGGTGACCTTAGCCTTGCCAGGGCTTCCTCCAATGGAATGGAGAAGGACTCCAAGCCACTCTACCAGCAGGGTTATCTCTTATGTGATGGCTCGGCACATATTCGAGAATACGTGTTTAGTTTATTTTGCTTATGTTTGCTATCCGAATGCAGAGGTTCTTTTCATAGATTCATTACCAGTCGTTCATTTGTTTCCAAAGGTGTTCCTTGTAAACCTACTAGGGATTCCACTCGATAGATATATCAACTTCTTTATCAATTTAACTTGTCATAGAATTGTGTACCTTATTTTGCTCCATTAGTTCCGTAGTTGATGCTAGATCTTTTGATATTTTTGAGAGAGTAAGAGTATATGAGAGAGAGTTTTTCAAAGAAAGATTTTTTTATACAAGGTTGAAGAGTCGATGCCTCCTCTTGAATTTACAAAGTCCTATATATATATAGGCAAAGGATTGAGGGTAATAATTAGAGTGCGGGTGCTCATTGGGCCCCATCATCCACCCAAATTATTCCTTCTTATCTCTTTGCTGACTCACTAGGACACGTTACATCTTTATCATCTTTACATAAAACTTTGCATAGTATTTACAAGATTTTTCTTGAAATAAATAAATACTAGCCTAACAAGACAAAGATTTTTCTAGCCTAACAAGACTAGCCTAAAAATACTACACTTTTCTTGAAATAAATACTAGCCTAACATGACAAACACTTTTCTTGAAAAATACTAGCCTAATAAGACTAAAATACTAGCCTAACAAGACTAAACTAAAATACTACATTTTTTGAAAATTACAAGACTTTTTACAAAAAACTCTTTTAGTCTTCATTTTGCTCTTTGTCTTCTTCTTCTTTATCTTTTTCCATAGTAGGTGGAAGATAAACTTTAGGAATATCTTCTTTTTGGTTGCAATAATTGTAATGGTGCAAGTTGAATAAGTCCTTCAATTGTTGACACAATAGGTATTTTGTCTTCTCCGTCATCTGCTTCGGATATGTCCTCAATGCATTAGTTGGCGTAATTTCCCAATTTGCAAGGGTAGTAATTCATCTAGGTAGTTCTTCTATGTCCTTTGTCGTCTTGGCATTTGAATAAATAATTGTATTGTTTTTGCTGTTATAGATCCATTTTCCTCCTTCTTCATAACTGTTTATTAACTCTTGAATAATAACTTTGATCATAATAGCTCTTTTGTTCTGTAGAAATTCTACTATTTCATGAATAGTTAGGTCAGGTTGTTCCATAGGCTCTTCACACATAATCGTTCTTGTCAGTCCTATCTTCACTGCTGTGATAGGATGGTATATTTCCTGTGGTGTTACTTCACAGGGTGCTGAATAAATCCGAATAAATATATTAAATCTGCTTTAGTAATTCCCAAGTATTTCTTTACTACTTGATATAGTTCTGGGATATGTTGTAGATTATCTCCATTTTGCGTATATACCGCATGCAAGAGTCCATAATTATACATGGTCTGTTTGAGTTTTGGGTCTGTTTTGTTTAATGCTACTAATTTGTTATATCCCTTCAAAGGTTTGGTTTGCCATCTAATAAGTTTTTCTGGGTTATAGTCTGGTGACTGTATGTTCTTGTTTAGGTAGTTGGCAACTTGTATGAAAAGCTGGAAAGCAGAATAAGCCATATGGAAGATGGCAAAAAAGAGCAAGAAATAGACCTGCAAGAATTTAAAGAGATAACAATTAGCCAAGAAAAAAAAAAAGATAAAGGAAAAGGGATAGAAGTAACTACTCACCAAGTCAAAAAACTCAAACCTTTCAATATCCAACTTAGACCAGAGCAACCCATACCTAAAAGAATAGATTTTATTTACCAATTAACAAAACCCCAGACAAATACTTACAGGGAAATCACCAAAAAACCTACACAAAATCAATTCGTGCAAAAATAAACAACTACCTGAACCAATTCACACAAGTTGCCAACTACCTAAACAAGAACATACAATCACCAGACTATAACCCAGAAAAACTTATTGGATGGCAAACCAAACCTTTGAAGGGATATAACAAATTAGTAGCATTAAACAAAACAGACCCAAAACTCATACAGACCATGTATAATTATGGACTGTTGCATGCGGTATATACGCAATTGAAGACAAAATACCTATTATGTTAACGATTGAAGGACTTATTGCAATTATTGCAACCAAAAAGAAGATATTCCTAAAGTTTATCTTCCACCTACTATGAAAAGAGACAAAGAAGAAGAAGACAAAGAGCAAAATGAAGACTAAAAGAGTTTTTTTGTAAAAAGTCTTGTAATTTTCAAAAAATGTAGTATTTTAGTTTAGTCTTGTTAGGCTAGTATTTTAGTCTTATTAGGCTAGTATTTTTCAAGAAAAGTGTTTGTCATGTTAGGCTAGTATTTATTTCAAGAAAAGTGTAGTATTTTTAGGCTAGTCTTGTTAGGCTAGAAAAGTCTTTGTCTTGTTAGGCTAGTATTTATTTATTTCAAGAAAAATCTTGTAAATAGTAGGCAAAGTTTTATGTAAAGATGTAACGTGTCCTAGTGAGTCAGTAAAGAGATAAGAAGGAATAATTTGGGTGGATTATGGGGCCCAATGAACGCCCGCACTCTAATTATTACCCTCAATCCTTTGACTATATATATAGGACTTTGTAAATTCAAGAGGGGGCATCGACTCTTCAACCTTGTATAATAAAATCTTTCTTTGAAAAACTCTCTCTCATATACTCTTACTTTCTCAAAAATATCAAAAGATCTAGCATCAACTACGGAACTAATGGAGCAAAATAAGGTACGCAATTCTATGACAAGCTAAATTTTCTATGGCAAGGTTTTAGGAAAGTAGTAATAATACTAAAATGATAATGATCCTGTGAACACCGGGAGTTCGGTGTAACATTAGTTTAAAGGTTTAATAACAGCCAGTAATGAAAGCTAAAGTCGATCTAGGCTAGTCCGGTTTAGTCATATTTATATGATTTGTTATTATATCTTCATCTTTATTTGTATCTTTTAATTCATTAGTTTCTATATATAATATATTTGTTTTCTTTATCAAGTCAGTATAGGTATCTGAATTGCTATCTTCGTCCATATTAATATCTGAATTATTTTCTATTTTATCTATTACTTCTACTATTATTTTCTTATCATCTTTTTCTTCTTCTGAGCTTGTATTTGTTGTATCTGAATCTAATCTATTTTTAGATACTTCAGGGTCAGAATTTATTGTTTGTTTTTTCTTTTTAAATACATGTTTTTCTAATTTTTGTACTTTTTTTTCCATTTTATCTAATTTTCATAAATACCTTTCAGGGTTAACTTTTTCTTTCTCATATTCTTTCTTTTAGTGATGTCATAACTAATTGTACTACTATCACTATTATTACTATATGATTCATTATTGTTTTCCTCATTATTTTCTCTGGTTAATCTTACTATTTATTCTAAAGGTGATTCTATAGTGTTATCTTGTTTTTGCATAAGTCTATAATTATCATTTAGCTTAATAAATATTCTATTCAAATTTAACATTTCTTTTATTTTGTTATTTTCCATATATGTAATTTTTACATTTCTCCTCTTTTCATAACTCTTCTTTTATTTTTTCAGTAGTTATTGGTACTTTAATTGGCATCCATCCTAATGCTGGTATATTGACATAGCCAGTTTTATTTATAGGTTCTTTTTCTTTTTTATTATTTTCTTGTAATATTTTAAACTTTATGTTTTTAATTTATGTTATATAGTTTCTATCCTTTTTCTTATTTCTTTTATCGGTTCTAATGTTAGTTTATTTGATTCCAAAATATTATTATTTATTATTTCCATTTTATTATTTATTGCTTCCATTTTAACCGTCACTTAGGTAATCTTCAGTAGATACTAAGGTAGTGATGTCATCTATATGTTCCATATTTTCTATAATATTATATAGTATTTCTATATGTTCTTCTACTAATTTATCTTCACCTTTTTCATCCATAGTTAATTTTTCTAGAGTATATTTATAAACAATATCAATGAAAAATTTTATATCTTTTTCCTCTACTGTATTATTTTTAAAATATTTATGAAATATTTCTTTAATCTTATGTTCGTTATTTTTATCCTGTAGGTTAAGGAAACTAAATATGCTTTGACAGTATGTAAAATAATCATTAGTTATTCCAATATGTCTAGGTCGGGTTCCTAAATATTTTCCAACTATTTGATGTATACCTAAATATTCTATTCCACACTTTAAGTGTATTAAAATTTTTTCAAAGTTACTCTCTAATTGAGGTAAATAAGGAGTAGTTGCTAATCCAATTTGGAAAGTAATAGGATATGTTTCCATTAATTTTCTTGTAGTTTTAGCAAATTCTATGTCTCCAGTATAAATAAATAATTTATTGTAAGCATACAAACATGCATTTAAATCCATGTTAAAATAATTAATAAGGCAAAACTAAATCAAATTTTTTGACAAGTCCAAATTTTTCAATAAGGCAAGTTCTTAGGACTATAATGATAATACTAGCCTTAGGATTATAATGATATATTTAGGTATACATCAAATAGTTGGAAGATAAACTTTAGGAATATCTTCTTTTTGGTTGCAATAATTGCAATGGTGCAAGTTGAATAAGTCCTTCAATTGTTGACATAATAGGTATTTTGTCTTCTCCGTCATCTGCTTCGGATATGTCCTCAATGCAAGGGTAGTAATCCATCTTGGTAGTTCTTCTATGTCCTTTGTCGTCTTGGCATTTGAATAAATAATTGTACTGTTTTTGCTGTTGTAGATCCATTTTCCTCCTTCTTCATAGCTGTTTATTAACTCTTGAATAATAACTTTGATCATAATAGCTCTTTTGTTCTGTAGAAATTCTACTATTTCATGAATTGTTAGGTCAGGTAGTTCCATAGGCTCTTCACACATAATCGTTCTTGTCAGTCCTATCTTCACTGCTGTGATTGGATGGTATATTTCCTGTGGTGTTACTTCACAGGGTGCTGAATAAATCCGAATAAATATTGAATCTGCTTTGGTAATTCCCAAGTATTTCTTTACTACTTGATATAGTTCTGAGATATATTGTAGCTTATCTCCATTTTGCGTATATACCACATGCAACAGTCCATAATTATACATGGTCTATATGAGTTTTGGGTCTGTTTTGTTTAATGCTACTAATTTGTTATATCCCTTCAAAGGTTTGGTTTGCCGTCCAATAAGTTTTTCTAGGTTATAGTCTGGTGATTGTATGTTCTTGTTTAGGTAGTTGGCAACTTGTGTGAATTGGTTCAGGTAGTTGTTTATTTTTTGCACGAATTGATTTTGTGTAGGTTTTTTGGTGATTTCACAGTAAGTATTTGTCTGGGGTTTTGGTAATTGGTAAATAAAATCTGTTCTTTTAGGTATGAGTTGCTCTGGTCTAAGTTGGATATTGAAAGGTTTGAGTTTTTTGGCTTGGTGAGTAGTTACTTCTATCCCTTTTCCTTTATCTTTTTTGTCATATTTTTCTTGGCTAATTGTTATCTCTTTAAATTCTTGCAGGTCTATTTCTTGCTCTTTTTTGCCATCTTCCATATGGCTAATTCTGCTTTCCAGTTTTTCAATATTTTTCTCCATTCCTTGTAATTTTTATAATATGTCTTGTAATAGATTTTGTACTATTTCCCCTTGTTCAGGTTGTACCTGTCAATCATAATAAAATTCTTCTTTATTATCTCATAGCTATCCCTGCATCATATGTCTAGATAAAAAATCTGCAATAAAATTGTCTTTAGTACTGATTAGTTCAATATCAAAATTGAATAAAGATATTTGACATACTATATTTCTATCTGGTAGTAATTGATTGATTCTTTAAATCCTTTGTTAACCAAAATTTAACTTGGGTATTATCTGTTCTTAATATAAAATGTGTATGTGCTATATATATCTCATAGTATAATAATGCTTTTAATACGCTTAATAATTCCTTTCTATTTATTTCCCATTTTATTTCATTTTCTTTAGAAGTTCGTGAGCTGAATGATGTAATATGTTGTGTGTTATTTTCCATATTTACATATGTTAACATACTTCCAAAAGCATAATCTGATGCATCTGTATAAATTATCCATTTTATTTTTTCATTTATTTCTGGGATTTGTAATTTGGGTAATTTCTTACAATATTCCTTTACTTTTTTCAGGTTTTCTTTATCTTCTATAGTCCATTCAAATACTGTTGTTTTTGTTTTTAATTTCTTTTGTAGCATTACTAATTTTTCACTTAAATGAGGTACATAATTTCTAATTTGATTTACTAATCCTAAAAAACTTTGTAATTGTTTCTTTTCTTTTAATTCTTCCATGTGTTCTGCAATCTTATATATGTTCTTGCATCATTACGCCATTTTTATCTATCTTTATACCTAAAAATTCTATTTTATTCCTTAATATTTCTGCTTTCTTTTCACATAGAGCTATTCCTGCATCTTTTATTATTTTCTTAAATCTTTTTAATAATTCTATATGATCTTCCTTCATTTTAGTGAATAATAATATATCATCTATATATACAATAATTCCATCTATATTTCCAAGATATGTATCCATAAATTTTTGAAAATATCCTGGGGAATCTTTAAATCCAAAGGGTAATACATTCCATTCATAAAATTCGTTGGGTATTGAGAAAGCTGTTTAATGTCTATGTACTTCTATTTTTTTAATATGATAGAATCCTGATTTACAATCAAATTTACTGAACCACTCATAACCTTTAACTTTGTTTAACATTACTGCTTTATTTGGTATTGGATAATTTAATGTTTCTGTCTTTTTATTTAAGTCTTTATAGTCTATTACCATTCTAGATTTTCCACTTTTTTGTTCACTGTGTTTCATTACTATGAATGCGGGACAACTATATTTAGATTCACTAGATCTAATAAAATTTCCTTTTAATAATTCTGTTATATGTAATTTAAATTGAATCATATCCTCTTCAGTATATTTCATAGGTTTTTTATAAACTAAATCATCCTCTTTTAGTAATCTAATAGGTATTTGGGTTTTGTGTTTTTGCCAATTTTGTAATGGGTCTTCACTAAATATCTCATTAAATTCGTTAGTTATTTCTTCTTCAGTACTAATCTCACTTACTTGTAATTTATAGTCTTTACTTTTACAAGGTAGTGATTGTTTAATTTTACTTTCTCCTTTAATCCAAGGTATTAGTTCACTTTGTTTTTCCAAGGTTCTTTTAGCTATTATTTTCTGCTTGCAAGGGGTAGTTAATAATAAATAATTCCTTGTAATTGTAAAGGGTTCATAATTTTTAAGAATTTTTTATAACCTAATATTATATCATGAAATATTTCACCACATGGATATAATTCATTTAGTACTAGTTCTCTATCCCATATTTGTATTGTTATATTTATAGCTTTGTGTCTGACTAGATTTCCTTCCTGGTTAAATCCAGCAATTATAATTGGATTTTTTAATTCCTTCCAATATTCTTCTGGTAATACTTTTCTTCTACATATATTAGTTCCAGCTCCTGTATCTATATATGCTGTATAATATCTACTGTTATATCCTTCACATTTTACTTTAATTAAGATATGTATTTCTTCATGACTCATATACTTTATTTTATTATATTTATAGTATTAATTGTTTCTCTTTTTATCTTAATTGTTATTGTATTAACTGTTATTTCTAATTCTGATTCTGTTAGATTCCATGGTTCTACCATATTTAACCATTTAATTTCTAGTATAATTTCTGGTTCATTATCCATTACTTCTAGATTTATGTTGAATAATAATCCTTTTATTTCTATTGGGCTATTTATTTTTTCCATACTTGTTTCTTCTTGTTGTGTAATAAAATTAGTATATGTGTGATTACTTTCTTCAATCTCACTTATTAGTTGTTCAGCTATATAATTTTCTCCTGTATTAGTAGCAATTAAGATTGGTACTAGTATTCTTATTCCATTTCTTATTATTCTTCCTTTTATATAATATTGATTTTCTGAATATTCGTCTGATATATTTTTCCTAATTCTAGGTATTATGTTTAGATTCCTTCTACTTATACTTCTATTAAGAATATTTCTTCTTTGTTCTAAATTATAAGTTACTAATTCTAAGTCTTGGTTTTGGTTAGGTAGTATATATAATTGTTTTTTCCTATGTATTTCTGTTAGGATAGGTTCAAAGATTTTACTTATATATGTTAATTCTTTTCTTTTATTTTTATTTATTCCTGGTCTTTTGCTTAATACGTATAATTGTTTTGCTTTGATAGTTAGTACTTTACTTCCTGGTAACATTTCTATTCCATTAATTTTTCAATAAATCGTCAATGCTTTGTCTATATTTTCTTCTGTTATACGTATATTAAAATCAGGTTTAAATAAGAATTTAGCTTTTTGGTATATTAGATTTCCTGTTAATTGTTTTAATATGGATTGTTCTATAGGATGAGTTATTCTATCATCTGCTAAATATATCCTTCTTTAAAATGTGCATATAACATAATCTGTATTCCTCCAAAATAGCAATATCTTAGATAATGTTTATTTTTAATACTTTTAGTTTATTCTTCAATTAGATGTTTAGATACTAAAGGTATCATTGCTTTTCCATTTAACTGTTTTATGTCTAATACAAATTCTTTTTTAGTGATTATATAATAATTTTTTTTTAATTTTTAAGGTTTTATTCCAAAATTGACTTTTAGAAACTTAGTCTGGTGTAAGGTCTAATTCTTCTTTCCTAATTTTCTCATAAATTTTTTCATCAAATATTATCTGCTGTTTCTCATAATCTATGTCTTGTGTATAGTTTATTATTATATCTTTATCACTTGTTTCTTTCAGTCTAATTCATCTTCTTATTCACTTGATATATCTGATTCAATTATTTCATCTTCACTAGAAAAGTTGTCTGTATCTATTTCTTGCTTAACTATATCTATACCTATAAATTCATCATTATCTAACTGGATTTCTTTTATTTGTTTTTGTCTAGGTTCTTTGCATTCTGTGGATATGTGTCCTATTTTTCCATAATTATAACATTTACATTTTTTTATGATTCTTTTTGAAGTAATTTCTATATTTTCTTTTATTTATATATCTTAGTTTTTTGTTATTTGTAAAATTCCTTAAATTATAATTTCTTCTAATGTATTTCTTATTTCTTTTCTTAAAGTGTTTTCTTATTTGTTTAGGATATTTTTTACTACATCCATATTTACTTGGTTTATCTTTTGTACAGCATAACTGTATATCTGATTGTAATAAATTTCTAATATTTGTCGCTTGAGTACATCTATCATTTATCCAATTTCTTACATATTCTATCATAGTTCCTAAGGTGTCTATTGATTTAGCTTTTGATTTAGCTTCTATTTTATAATCTTAAAATACTAATAAATTAGTTGGATATGGTAATTTATGTAGGAATAAGTCTAAGATCATAGGTTTTTCATTGTTATTAAATCTTCCTTTATGAAAATAATTACTAAATACACATACATATTCTTCATAGTAGCATAAATCACAAATAACTAAATTTAATAGATTATTTCTTGCTTTTTCTATATTTTTACGAATCATTGAATTTTCTGCTCCTGGCGTACTAAATTCGACTGTAATTGATATTATAAATTTTTGAAGTATTTTACTTACATCTGTTGTAGGCTGTGCATTAGCATCTGTAGCTGCATGTAATGCTTTTATCATTTCTTCTCCTAAATTTTCATACCATTCTTTAACATTTCCTACTAAGGTGGTTACAATATATTGTCCTACTTTTACTATGGGTAAATTTGTTTCTAAAATCGTATTTTCTGTTTTTGCTGACCATTTTGGTATTTCTTTAGTTATATCTTCAGAGTAGTCTAAGTCTAAAAAAGAGTTAGTATTTTCTCCTGTTGATGTTTTTACTATTTCTGCTATTCCTCTTATTAATCTTGATCCCCATATTTTATCATTCCTATGTTTTTTTTGAATAATCTGTTTTTTCATAATAACTTCTTTTTTTATAACCTTTATCTCTTCCTGTTGCGAAAGTTGTATAAAATCCTTTTCTATTTTCTAGGCTATCTGGTTTAGTCATATTTATATGATTTGTTATTATATCTTCATCTTTAATTTTTTCTTTTAATTCATTAGTTTCTATATATAATTTATTTGTTTTCTTTATCAAGTCAGTATAGGTATCTGAATTGCTATCTTCGTCCATATTAATATCTGAATTATTTTCTATTTTATCTATTACTTCTACTACTATTTTCTTATCATCTTTTTCTTCTTCTGAGCTTATATATGTTGTCGTATCTGATCCTAATCTATTTTTAGATACTTCTGGGTCAGAATTTATTGTTTGTTTTTTCTTTTTAAATACATGTTTTTCTAATTTTTGTACTCTTTTTTCCATTTTATCTAATTTTTCATAAATATCTTTCAGGGTTAATTTTTCTACTACTATCACTATTATTACTATATGATTCATTATTGTTTTCCTCATTATTTTCTCTGGTTAATCTTACTATTTGTTCTAAAAGCATAATCTGATGCATCTGTATAAATTATCCATTTTATTTTTTTATTTATTTCTGGGATTTGTAATTTGGGTAATTTCTTACAATATTCCTTTACTTTTTTCAGGTTTTCTTTATCTTCTATAGTCCATTCAAATACTGTTGTTTTTGTTTTTAATTTCTTTTGTAGCATTACTAATTTTTCACTTAAATGAGGTACATAATTTCTAATTTGGTTTACTAATCCTAAAAAACTTTGTAATTGTTTCTTTTCTTTTAATTCTTCCATGTGTTCTGCAATCTTTTTTAATATATGTTCTTGCATCTCTACGCCATTTCTATCTATCTTTATACCTAAAAATTCTATTTTATTCCTTAATATTTCTGCTTTCTTTTCACTTAGAGCTATTCCTGCATCTTTTATTATTTTCTTAAATCTATTTAATAATTTTATATGATCTTCCTTCGTTTTAGTGAATAATAATATATCATCTATATATACAATAATTCCATCTATATTTCCAAGATATGTATCCATAAATTTTTGAAAATATCCCGGGGAATCTTTAAATTCAAAGGGTAATACATTCCATTCATAAAATCCGTTGGGTATTGAGAAAGCTGTTTAATGTCTATGTTCTTCTATTATTTTAATATGATAGAATCCTGATTTACAATCAAATTTACTGAACCACTCATAACCTTTAACTTTGTTTAACATTACTGCTTTATTTGGTATTGGATAATTTAATGTTTCTGTCTTTTTATTTAAGTCTTTATAGTCTATTACAATTCTAGATTTTCCTCTTTTTTGTTCACTGTGTTTCATTACTATGAATGCGGGACAACTATATTTAGATTCACTAGATCTAATAAAATTTCCTTTTAATAATTCTGTTATATGTAATTTAAATTGAATCTTATCCTCTTCAGTATATTTCATAGGTTTTTTATAAACTAAATCATCCTCTTTTAGTAATCTAATAGGTATTGGGTCTTCACTAAATATCTCTTTAAATTCGTTAGTTATTTCTTCTTCAATACTAATCTCACTTACTTGTAATTTATTGTCTTTACTTTTACAAGGTGGTGATTGTTTAATTTTACTATCTCCTTTAATCCAAGGTATTAGTTCACTTTATTTTTCCAAGGTTCTTTTAGCTATTATTTTCTGCTTGCAAGGGGTAGTTAATAATAAATAATTCCTTGTTATTGTAAAGGGTTCATAATTTTTTAAGAATTTTTTATAACCTAATATTATATCATGAAATATTTCATCACATGGATATAATTCATTTAGTACTAGTTCTCTATCCCATATTTGTATTGTTATATTTATAGCTTTGTGTCTGACTAGATTTCCTTCCTGGTTAAATCCAGCAATTATAATTGGATTTTTTAATTCCTTCCAATATTTTCTGGTAATACTTTTCTTCTACATATATTAGTTCCAGCTCCTGTATCTATATATACTGTATAATATCTACTGTTATATCCTTCACATTTTACTTTAATTAAGATATGTATTTCTTCATGACTCATATACTTTATTTTATTATATTTATAGTATTAATTGTTTCTCTTTTTATCTTAATAGATATTGTATTAACTGTTATTTCTAATTCTGATTCTGTTAGATTCCATGGTTCTACCATATTTAACCATTTAATTCCTGTTGAATAATAATACTTGTATTTCTATTGGGCTATTTATTTTTCCCATACTTGTTACTTCTTGTTGTGTAATAAAATTAGTATATGTGTGATTACTTTCTTCTATCTTATCAATCTCACTTATTAGTTGTTCAGCTATATAATTTTCTCCTGCATTAGTAGCAATTAAGATTGGTACTAGTATTCTTATTCCATTTCTTATTATTCTTCCTTTTATTTAATATTGGTTTTCTGAATATTCGTCTGATATATTTTTCCTAATTCTAGGTATTATGTTTAGATTCCTTCTACTTATACTTCTATTAAGAATATTTCTTCTTTGTTCTAAATTATAAGTTACTAATTCTAAGTCTTGATTTTGGTTAGGTAGTATATATAATTGTTCTTTCCTAGGTATTTCTTTCAGGATGGTTCAAAGATTTTACTTATATATGTTAATCCTTTTCTTATATTTTTATTTATTCCTAGTCTATTGCTTAATACGTATAATTGTTTTGCTTTGATAGTTAGTACTTTACTTCCTGGTAACATTTCTATTCCATTAATTTTTCAATAAATCGTCAATGCTTTGTCTATATTTTGTTCTGTCATACTTATATTAAAATCAGGTTTAAATAAGAATTTAGCTTTTTGGTATATTAGATTTCCTGTTAATTGTGTCAATATGGATTGCTCTATAGGATGAGTTATTCTATCATCTGCGAAATATATTTCTATTGGTGTATCTATACCTTCTTTAAAATGTGCATATAACATAATCTGTATTCCTCCAAAATAGCAATATCTTAGATCATGTTTATTTTTAATACTTTTAGTTTCTTCTTCAATTAAATGTTTAGATACTAAAGGTATCATTATTTTTCCATTTAAATATTTTATGCCTAATACAAATTCTTTTTTAGTGATTATGTAATAATTTTGTTTTTTTAATTTTTAAGGTTTTATTCCAAAATTGATTTTTAAAAACTAAGTCTGGTGTAAGGTCTAATTCTTCTTTCCTAATTTTCTCATAAATTTGTTCATCAAATATTATCTGTTGTTTCTCATATTCTATGTCTTGTGTATAGTTTATTATTATATCTTTATCACTTGTTTCTCCTAATTCAGTCTGATTCATCTTCTTTTTCACTTGATATATCTGATTCAATTATTTCATCTTCACTAGAAAAGTTGTCTGTATCTATTTCTTGCTTAACTATATCTATATCTATAAATTCATTATTATCTAACTTTTATTTGTTTTTGTCTAGGTTCTTTGCATTCGGTGGATATGTGTCCTATTTTTCCACAATTATAACATTTACATTTTTTTGGATTCTTTTTGAAGTAATTTCTATATTTTCTTTTATTTATATATCTTCGTTTTTTGTTATTTGTAAAATTCCTTAAATTATAATTTCTTCTAATGTATTTCTTATTTCTTTTCTGATAGTGTTTTCTTATTTGTTTAGGATATTTTTTACTACATCCATATTTACTTGGTTTATCTTTTGTACAACATAACTGTATATCTGATTGTAATAAATTTCTAATATTTGTCGCTTGAGTACATCTATCATTTATCCAATTTCTTACATATTCTATACTAGTTCTTAAGGTTTCTATTGATTTAGCTTCTACTTTATAGTCTTTAAATACTAATAAATTAGTTGGATATGGTAATTTATGTAGGAATAAGTCTAAGATAATAGGTTTTTCATTCTTATTAAATCTTCCTTTATGAAAATAATTACTAAATTCACATACATATTCTTCATAGTAGCATAAATCACAAATAACTAAATTTAATAGATTATTTCTTGCTTTTTCTATATTTTTACGAATCAGTGAATTTTCTGCTCCCGGCGTACTAAATTCGGCTGTAATTGATATTACAAATTTTTGAAGTATTTTACTTACATCTGTTGTAGGCTGTGCATAGCATCTGTAGCTGCATGTAATGCTTTTATCATTTCTTCTCCTAAATTTTCTTACCATTCTTTAACATTTCCAACTAAGGTGGTTACAATATATTGTCCTTCTTTTTATATGGGTAATTTTGTTTCTTAAATCGTTTTTTCTATTTTTGCTGACCATTTTTGTATTTCTTTAGTTATATCTTCAGAGTAGATAAGTCTAAAAAAGAGTTAGTATTTTCTCCTGTATATGTTTCACTATTTCTGCTATTCCTCTTATTAATCTTGATCCCCATATTTTATCATTCCTATGTTGTTTTGAATAATCTGTTTTTCCATAATAACTTCTTTTTTTATAACCTTTATCTCTTCCTGTTGCGAAAGTTGTATAAAATCCTTTTCTATTTTCTGGGCTATCTGATTAGTCATATTTATATGATTTGTTATTATATCTTCATCTTTAATTGTATCTATTAATTCATTAGTTTCTATATATATTTTATTTGTTTTCTTTATCAAGTCAGTATAGGTATCTGAATTGCTATCTTCGTCCATATTAATATCTGAATTATTTTCTATTTTATCTATTACTTCTACTACTATTTTCTTATCATCTTTTTCTTCTTATGAGCTTATATATGTTGTTGTATCTGAATCTAATCTATTTTTAGATACTTCAGGATTAGAATTTATTGTTTGTTTTTTATTTTTAAATACATGTTTTTCTAATTTTTGTACTCTTTTTTCCATTTTATCTAATTTTTCATTAATATCTTTCAGGGTTAACTTTTTCTTTCTCATATTCTTTCTTTTAGTGATGCCATAACTAATTATACTACTATCACTATTATTACTATATGATTTATTATTATTTTCCTCATTATTTTCTATGGTAATCTTACAATTTGTTCTAAAGGTGATTCTATAGTGTTATCTTGTTTTTGCGTAAGTCTATACTTATTATTTAGCTTAATAAATATTCTATTCAAATTTGACATTTCTTTTATTTTGTTATTTTCCATATATGTAATTTTTACATATTCTCCTCTTTTCATAACTCTTCTTTTATTTTTTCAGTAGTTATTGGTACTTTAATTGGCATCCATCCTAATCCTAGTATATTGACATAGCTAGTTTTATTTATAGGTTCTTTTTCTTTTTTATTATATTCTTGTAATACTTTTAAGTTTATGTTTTTAATTTCTGTTTCCATATTTTCTATCCTTTTTCTTATTTCTTTTATCTGTTCTAATGTTACTTTATTTGATTCCAAAATATTATTATTTATTATTTCCATTTTATTATTTATTGCTTCCATTTTAACCATCACTTAGTTAATCTTCAGTAATACTATGGTAGTGGTGTCATCTATATGTTCCATATTTTCTATAATATTATATAGTATTTTTATATGTTCTTCTACTAATTTATCTTCACCTTTTCATCCATAGTTAATTTTTCTAGAGTATATTTATACACAATATCAATGAAAATTTTATATCTTTTTCATCTACTGTATGATTTCTAAAATATTTATGAAATATTTCTTTAATCTTATGTTCTTTATTTTTATCCTGCAGGTTAAGGGAACTAAATATACTTTGACAGTGTGTAAAATAATCATTAGTTATTCCAATATGTCTAGGTCGGGTTCCTAAATATTTTCCAACTATTTGATGTATACCTATATATTCTATTCCACACTTTAAGTGTATTAAAAATTTTCCAAAGTTACTCTCTAATTGAGGTAAATAAGGAGTAGTTGCTAATCCAATTTGGAAAGTCATAAGATATGTTTCCATTAATTTTCTTGTAGCTTTAGCAAATTCTATGTCTCCAGTATAAAGAAATACTTTATTGTAAGCATTTAAACAGGCATTTAAATCCATGTTAAAATAATTAATAAGGCAAAACTTAATCAAATTTTTTGACAAGTCCAAATTTTTCAATAAGGCAAGTTTTTAGGACTATAATGATAATACTAATATGATACTGAGGCTCTGATACCAAAAGGGAAGGGAACAGAATAACAGTGGGCTAAAGGTGACACTATCAGTAGCAGTAAGTCAAGCAGGTAAGGATCCCAAGCCAATTTAAGCACCACAACACCGCATAACGGCCACCTGCCTGGCGCGGACAAAGTGCACGGCTAGATCCACTTTAGCTTTCATTACTGGCTGTTATTAAACCTTTAAACTAATATTACACCGAACTCCCGGTGTTCACAGGATCGTTATCATTTTAGTATTATTACTACTTTCCTAAAACCTTGCCATAGAAAGTTTAGCTTGTCATAGAATTGCGTACCTTATTTTGCTCCATTAGTTCCGTAGTTGATGCTAGATCTTTTGATATTTTTGAGAGAGTAAGAGTATATGAGAGAGAGTTTTTCAAAGAAAGATTTTATTATACAAGGTTGAAGAGTCGATGCCCCCTCTTGAATTTACAAAGTCCTATATATATAGGCAAATGATTGAGGGTAATAATTAGAGTGCGGGTGCTCATTGGGCCCCATCCACCCAAATTATTCCTTCTTATCTCTTTGCTGACTCACTAGGACACGTTACATCTTTACATAAAACTTTGCCTACTATTTACAAGATTTTTCTTGAAATAAATAAATACTAGCCTAACAAGACAAAGACTTTTCTTGCCTAACAAGACTAGCCTAAAAATACTACACTTTTCTTGAAATGAATACTAGCCTAACATGACAAACACTTTTCTTGAAAAATACTAGCCTAATAAGACTAAAATACTAGCCTAACAAGACTAAACTAAAATACTACATTTTTTGAAAATTCCAAGACTTTTTACAAAAAACTCTTTTAGTCTTCATTTTGCTCTTTGTCTTCTTCTTCTTTGCCTTTTTCCATAGTAGGTGGAAGATAAACTTTAGGAATATTTTTTTTTTGGTTGCAATAATTGCAATGGTGCAAGTTGAATAAGTCCTTCAATTGTTGACATAATAGGTATTTTGTCTTCTCCGTCATCTGCTTCAGATATGTCCTCAATGCATTAGTTGTTGGCGTAATTTCCCAATTTGCAAGGGTAGTAATCCATCTAGGTAGTTCTTCTATGTCCTTTGTCGTCTTGGCATTTGAATAACTAATCGTACTGTTTTTGCTGTTGTAGATCCATTTTCCTCCTTCTTCATAACTGTTTATTAACTCTTGAATAATAACTTTGATCATAATAGCTCTTTTGTTCTGTAGAAATTCTACTATTTCATGAATAGTTAGGTCAGGTTGTTCCATAGGCTCTTCACACGTAATCGTTATTGTCAGTCCTATCTTCACTGCTGTGATAGGATGGTATATTTCCTGTGGTGTTACTTCACAGAGTGCTGAAAAATCCGAATAAATATTAAATGTGCTTTGGTAATTCCCAAGTATTTCTTTACTACTTGATATAGTTCTGGGATATGTTGTAGATTATCTCCATTTTGCGTATATACCGCATGCAATAGTCCATAATTATACATGGTCTGTATGAGTTTTGGGTCTGTTTTGTTTAATGCTACTAATTTGTTATATCCCTTCAAAGGTTTGGTTTGCCATCCAGTAAGTTTTTCTGGGTTATAATCTGCTGATTGTATGTTCTTGTTTAGGTAGTTGGCAACTTGTATGAATTGGTTCAGGTAGTTGTTTATTTTTTGAACGAATTGATTTTGTGTAGGTTTTTTGGTGATTTCACTGTAAGTATTTGTCTGGGGTTTTGGTAATTGGTAAATAAAATCTATTCTTTTAGGTATGGGTTGCTCTGGTCTAAGTTGGATATTGAAAGGTTTGAGTTTTTTGGCTTGGTGAGTAGTTACTTCTATCCCTTTTCCTTTATCTTTTTTGTCATATTTTTCTTGGCTAATTGTTATCTCTTTAAATCCTTGCAGGTCTATTTCTTGCTCTTTTTTGCCATCTTCCATATGGCTAATTCTGCTTTCCAGCTTTTCAATATTTTTCTCCATTCCTTGTAATTTTTGTAATATGTCTTGTAAATAGATTTTGTACTATTTCTCCTTGTTCAGGTTGTACCTGTCAATCATAAATAAAATTCTTCTTTATAAACTCATAGCTATCCCTGCATCATATGTCTAGATAAAAAATCTGCAATAAAATTGTTTTTAGTACTGATTAGTTCAATATCAAAATTGAATAAAGATATTTGACATACTATATTTCTAATATTTCTGGTAGTAATTGATTGATTCTTTAAATCCTTTGTTAACCAAAATTTAACTTGGGTATTATCTGTTCTTAATATAAAATGTGTATGTGCTATATATCTCATAGTATAATAATGCTTTTAATACGCTGAATAATTCCTTTCTATTTATTTCCCATTTTATTTCATTTTCTTTAGAAGTTCGTGAGCTGAATGATGTAATATGTTGTGTGTTATTTTCCATATTTACATATGTTAACATACTTCCAAAACACTATTAGGTATTTCTTGGTTTTGGTTAGGTAGTATATATAATTGTTCTTTCCTAGGTATTTCTTATAGGATAGGTTCAAAGATTTTACTTATATATGTTAATTCTTTTCTTTTATTTTTATTTATTCCTGGTCTATTGCTTAATACGTATAATTGTTTTGCTTTGATAGTTAGTACTTTACTTCCTGGTAATATTTCTATTCCATTAATTTTTCAATAAATCGTCAATGCTTTGTCTATATTTTATTTTGTCATACTTATAAAATCAAGTTTAACTAAGAATTTTGCTTTTTGGTATAGTAGATTTCCTGTTAATTATGTTAATATGGATTTTATCTATTACTTCTACTACTATTTTCTTATCATCTTTTTCTTCTTCTGAGCTTATATATGTTATTGTATCTGAATCTAATCTATTTTTAGATACTTCAGGGTCAAAATTTATTGTTTGTTTTTTCATTTTAAATATATGTTTTTCTAATTTTTGTTTTCTTTGTTCCATTTTATCTAATTTTTCATAAATAACTTTCAGGGTTAACTTTTTCTTTCTCATATTCTTTCTTTTAGTGATGTCATAACTAATTGTACTACTATCACTATTATTACTATATGATTCATTATTGTTTTCCTCATTATTCTCTCTGGTTAATCTTACTATTTGTTCTAAAGGTGATTCTATAGTGTTATCTTGTTTTTGCATAAGTCTATAATTATCATTTAGCTTAATAAATATTCTATTCAAATTTGACATTTCTTTTATTTTGTTATTTTCCATATATGTAATTTTTACATACTCTTCTCTTTTCATAACTCTTCTTTTATTTTTTCAGTAGTTATTGGTACTTTAATTGGCATCCATCCTAAGGAGTAGTTGCTAATCCAATTTGGAAAGTAATAGGATATGTTTCCATTAATTTTCTTGTAGTTTTAGCAAATTCTATGTCTCCAGTATAAACAAATACTTTATTGTAAGCATACAAACATGCATTTAAATCCATGTTAAAATGCCAATTAAAGTACCAATAACTACTGAAAAAATAAAAGAAGAGTTATGAAAAGAGGAGAATAAGTAAAAATTACATATATGGAAAATAACAAAATAAAAGAAATGTCAAATTTGAATGGAATATTTATTAAGCTAAATGATAATTATAGACTTATGCAAAAACAAGATAAAACTATAGAATCACCTTATAATGTTATAGGTATTTCTTGGTTTTGGTTAGGTAGTATATATAATTGTTCTTTCCTAGGTATTTCTTTTAGGATAGGTTCAAAGATTTTACTTATATATGTTAATCCTTTTCTTTTATTTTTATTTATTCCTGGTCTATAGCTTAATACGTATAATTGTTTTGCTTTGATAGTTAGTACTTTACTTTCTGGTAATATTTCTATTCCATTAATTTTCCAATAAATCGTCAATGCTTTGTCTATGTTTTGTTCTGTTATACTTATATTAAAATCAGGTTTAACTAAGAATTTAGCTTTTTAGTATAGTAAATTTCCTGTTAATTGTGTTAATATGGATTGTTCTATAGGATGAGTTATTCTATCATCCGCTACATATATTTCTATTGGTGTATCTATACCTTCTTTAAAATGTGCATATAACATAATCTGTATTCCTCCAAAATAGCAATATCTTAGATCATGTTTATTTTTCATACTTTTAGTTTCTTCTTCAATTAGATGTTTAGATACTAAAGGTATCATTGTTTTTCCATTTAAATGTTTTATGTCTAATACAAATTCTTTTTTAGTGATTATATAATAATTTTGTTTTTTAATTTTTAAGGTTTTATTCCAAAATTGATTTTTAAAAACTAAGTCTGGTGTAAGGTCTAATTCTTCTTTCCTAATTTTCTCATAAATTTTTTCATCAAATATTATCTGTTGTTTCTCATAATCTATGTCTTGTGTATAGTTTATTATTATTATATCTTTATCACTTGTTTCTCCTAATTTAGTCTGATTCATCTTCTTTTTCACTTGATATATCTGATTCAATTATTTCATCTTCACTAGAAAAGTTGTCTGTATCTATTTCTTGCTTAACTATATCTATATCAATAAATTCATCATTATCTAACTTTTATTTGTTTTTGTCTAGGTTCTTTGCATTCTGTGGATATGTGTACTATTTTTCCACAATTATAACATTTACATTTTTTAGGATTCTTTTTGAAGTAATTTCTATATTTTCTTTTATTTATATATCTTCGTTTTTTGTTATTTATAAAATTCCTTAAATTATAATTTGTTCAAATGTATTTATTATTTCTTTTCTTATAGTGTTTTCTTATTTGTTTCGGTTATTTTTTACTACATCCATATTTACATGGTTTATCTTTTGTACAACATAACTGTATATCTGATTGTAATAAATTTTTAATATTTGTCGCTTGAGTACATCTATCATTTATCCAATTTCTTACATATTCTATCCTAGTTCCTAAGGTGTCTATTGATTTAGCTTCTATTTTATAGTCTTTAAATACTAATAAATTAGTTGGATATGGTAATTTATGTAGGAATAAGTCTAAGATCATAGGTTTTTCATTATTATTAAATCTTCCTTTATGAAAATAATTACTAAATTCACATACATATTCTTCATAGTAGCATAAATCACAAATAACTAAATTTAGATTTTTGGTATAGTAGATTTCCTGTTAATTATGTTAATATGGATTGTTCTATAGGATGAGTTATTCTATCATCTGCTAAATATATTTTTATTGGTGTATCTATACCTTCTTTAAAATGTGCATATAACATAATCTGTATTCCTCCAAAATAGCAATATCTTAGATCATGTTTATTTTTAATACTTTTAGTTTCTTCTTCAATTAGATGTTTAGATACTAAAGGTATCATTATTTTTCCATTTAAATGTTTTATGTCTAATACAAATTCTTTTTTAGTGATTATATAATAATTTTATTTTTTAATTTTTAAGGTTTTATTCCAAAATTGATTTTTAGAAACTTAGTCTGGTGTAAGGTCTAATTCTTCTTGCCTAATTTTCTCATAAATTTTTTCATCAAATATTATCTGCCGTTTCTCATAATCTATGTCTTGTGTATAGTTTATTATTATATCTTTATCACTTGTTTCTTTCAGTCTGATTCATCTTCTTCTTCACTTGATATATCTGATTCAGTTATTTCATCTTCACTAGAAAAGTTGTCTGTATCTATTTCTTGCTTAACTATATCTATACCTATAAATTCATCATTATCTAACTGGATTTCTTTTATTTGTTTTTGTCTAGGTTCTTTGCATTCTCTGGATATGTGTCCTATTTTCCCATAATTATAACATTTACATTTTTTTATGATTCTTTTTGAAGTCATTTCTATATTTTCTTTTATTTATATATCTTAGTTTTTTGTTATTTGTAAAATTTCTTAAATTATAATTTCTTCTAATGTATTTCTTATTTCTTTTCTTATAGTGTTTTCTTATTTGTTTAGGATATTTTTTACTACATCCATATTTACTTGGTTTATCTTTTGTACAACATAACTGTATATCTGATTGTAATAAATTTCTAATATTTGTCGCTTGAGTACATCTATAATTTATCCAATTTCTTACATATTCTATCCTAGTTCCTAAGGTGTCTATTGATTTAGCTTCTATTTTATAGTCTTTAAATACTAATAAATTAGTTTGATATGGTAATTTATGTAGGAATAAGTCTAAGATCATAGGTAAAACATTATTATTAAATCTTCCTTTATGAAAATAATTACTAAATTCACATACATATTCTTCATAGTAGCATAAATCACCAATAACTAAATTTAGCTTTTTGGTATAGTAGATTTCCTGTTAATTGTGTTAATATGGATTGTTCTATAGGATGAGTTATTCTATCATCTGCTAAATATATTTCTATTGGTGTGTCTATGCTTTCTTTAAAATATGCATATAACATAATCTGTATTCCTCCAAAATAGCAATATCTTAGATCATGTTTATTTTTAATACTTTTGGTTTCTTCTTCAATTAGATGTTAGATACTAAAGGTATCATTGTTTTTCCATTTAAATGTTTTATGTCTAATACAAATTCTTTTTTAGTGATTATATAATAATTTTGTTTTTTAATTTTTAAGGTTTTATTCCAAAATTGATTTTTAGAAACTTAGTCTGGTCTAAGGTCTAATTCTTCTTTCCTAATTTTCTCATAAATTTTTTCATCAAATATTATCTGCCGTTTCTCATAATCTATGTCTTGTGTATAGTTTATTATTATATCTTTATCACTTGTTTCTTTCAGTCTGATTCATCTTCTTCTTCACTTGATATATCTGATTCAGTTATTTCATCTTCACTAGAAAAGTTGTCTGTATCTATTTCTTTTTTTTTTTGGTAATTAAAATTTTTATTAATCACCAAAAGGTCTTTACATATCAAAGACAGTTTTAAACTCAACTGCCTATCTAATAAAAACACGAAATCTATGCTACTCTAATATTCAGTATTCATATCATGAACTGCTGAATATGTATACTAAGCCTAGGATGAGCTCGAACATTACAAATATAGGCTATACTACTTAGGAGTTTGTCACAATTACAGTAAGTGTTTTCAAAGATTCTTGCATTTCTTTCCAACCATATACTATAGAACATTTCTGTGATGGTCATCTTGAATGTGAGAGCTCGGACAGATTTCCCTTTGGATTGTAGAATGATCCAATTGCAGAATTGCATCCAGTTATGTCCATTGAAGTCATCCAATATCAGCCATTGTAGAACTTTGTGTCTCAGTTGTGTAGCATAGATACAATGTAGGAAGACATGATCTCTAGTTTCCTCTTCTTGCTGGCACATAACACACATCCCTGAGATATTCAATTTCCATTGCAGCAGTCTATTTTTGGTAGGCAGTCGATCCTGCAGCAGTAACCATATGCTAAAGATAGCCTTTGGTCTAGCTGCATTTTGCATAACCAAATTCTTCCATGGAACTCTGGCTGAATCTCCAAGCAACTGCAAGTACACCTTCCTTATAGTGCAGGCAGTTTCATTGAGCAAATTATGAAGTTGCAGTAGCTTTACTCCTTCCACAATCTTCCTTACCATCCAGCTAGCATTATTTGGAATAGTGAGGCTGTCCAGTTGTTGTTGTTTAACATACACACTGTGAATCCATTTGACCCATAGCAGGTCTTTCTTGTGAGCTAAATCCCATCCTAGTTTAGCTATTGCAGCTTTGTTCCACAATGAGATGTTAGTTAAGTTAAGTCCCCCAACAGATTTAGGCATACACATTTTCTCCCAAGCTACATATGCTTTCTTGTTGATGGTCACAGACCCTGACCAAATGTAGGTTCTGCAGATAGATTCCAATAGCTTGACAACTTTAGAAGGCATAATGAATAGCTGAGCCCAATAAGCTTGGACTCCAAGAATAACAGATTGAACCAGTTGGCATCTGCCTGCATAGGATAGATATCTTGCTGTCCAGGATGTTATTTTTGCTGTGATCTTATCAACCAAAGGTTGCCATTGAGTAACTGATAGTTTCTTGGTAGTTAATGGGACTCCCAAGTATTTGAAAGGAAGATCACCTTTAACATAACCAAGAAGATTGAGGATATGATGTTGATTTTCAATTGCAACCCCCCCCAAAATACACTGCACTTTTGTTTAGGTTAGCCTTCAGCCCAGTAGCAGCTAGAAATTGAGAGAAGAAATGAAACATAGCACTTACTGATTGAGTTTCCCCTTTGACAAATAATAACAAATAATCTGCAAAGCTCAAATGAGTTATTCCCAGCTTCTTACATCCTGGATGATATGTGAAGTTCTTAGTATGCTGCAATTGTGCCAGAGCTCTACTAAGATATTCCATAATGATAGCAAACAAGAAGGGAGATATTGGATCTCCTTGTCTCAATCCTTTAGCAGCTTGAAAGGGCTTTGTTGTTTCACCATTAACTACAACAGTGTAGCTAACAGTTTGAACACATTCCATGATCCATTTAATAAACCTGCTAGGGAAATCAAGTTCTTCCATAATCTGTTGTAGACTGCTCCATTCCACAGAGTCATAGGCTTTTTGGAGATCAATCTTGATCATGCATCTGGGAGAGATGTGTTGTCTGGAGTACTGTTTTATTAGCTCATGAGCTAATATCACATTATCTGCTACTCTTCTTCCTGGTATAAATCCTGCCTGGGAGTTGCATATAATACTACTCATCACTTTTTGGAGTCTATTAGCCAACAGTTTGGATATGATCTTATACAAGACTGAACAACAAGCTATTGGCCTAAACTCCTTCACAGTTTGGGGATTGGGAACCTTGGGTAACAAAGTAATTGTTGCACAATTGACTGGACTGTACATTTTGGAAGTTTGAAAAAAATTTGTAACTGCTAACATCACCTGCCTCCCAATGATATGCCAAGACTGCTTGAAGAACATGGCATTGAACCCATCTATACCTGGAGCTTTATCATTTCCAATAGCCTTCAAGCTATCAACTATCTCCCTTTCAGATATATCAGCTATAAGCTCCTTCCTTTGAATTTGAGATAGTTTTGGTCCATTCCTCATATATAGCTTATTTATTGCTGGAAGTGTGTTGGCTGCTGTTCCCATCAGAGCTTGATAAAAATCCCTGATCTCCTTCTTCAATTCTTCAGAATCATTTATCTTCTGACCTCCTTCTGTGGATAGTTCAATGATCTTTTTATATTGATTCCTCTCCTTCATAACTGCCGAGAAATATTTATTGTTGGAATCCCCTAGCTTGATCCACTTAGCTCTTGATTTTTGTTGTAAGGCTGACTCTTCTACAAGTGACCATTTCTCCAGTTGCTGTACCATTTCCTTTGCTTTTTGTTGGAGATTGTCTGAATAAGAAAGATCCAGTTGATGCTGCATATCTATCAATTCTTTCCTGCTGCTTTCAATCCTTTGGGATATGTTTTTAAAGTCTCTAACATTAAGAGATTTTAAAGGCTGTTTAAGTGCTTTAAGATTATTCCATACTCCTTGAAGGTTGTGTTTCTCCTTGCTGCTCCAATACCTTGAGAGAATACCATGATATTCTTTATGCTGGATCCAAGCATTGAAAAATCTGAATGGAGTTTTCCTTACTGCTGTATCAGTTGCAAGAGTTAGTAGCATAGGGTTGTGATCAGATATAAGTGGCTGACCATATACAGTATGTACATGATTCCACTTCATCTGCCACTCAAAATTGCTAAACACTCTATCCAATCTACTGCATACTCTATCATTACCACTTTGTTGATTAGACCAGGTGAAAAAGTTCCCCTTCCAAGGTAGTTTAATAAGCCCTGATTGCTGAATGCAGTTATTAAAGTCCACCAATTCCCTTTGCTTCACTTGTTGGCTGGATTGCCTCTCCTTAGTTGATAGAATTGCATTGAAGTCCCCTGCAATGAGCCAAGGATCAGTAATACCAGATGATAGATTCACAATAGAACTCCATAGTAGCTTCCTTTGATCACAGTCATTGAAACCATAGATTACTGAGAGCCAGCAGATAATCTCCCAAGTGATGTGTTGGACTTTACAATGAATGATCTGAGCCTCCTCTATATGACCAGACACCACAAGTTTTGAAGGATCCCACAAGATCCAAATTCTACCATTTACTGCACTGTTGTAATTAGTGAGCATACTCCAGTTAGGTAATAGAAAACTAGCTATTCTATTTGCATTGTGTTGTTTAACCTTGGTCTCAACTAGTCCAACCAGGTCAAACTTATTATTCCTAAGATAATTCTGAGCTTCTTTTTGTTTGAACCTTTTATTTACACCTCTAATATTCCAAAAGATCCACTTCATTGGGTTTTACTTGTTCCCCCTTCATCTTGGGGATGATCAGACCATCTAACTGACCCAATTTCATACCTATTGGACAAAACAAGAGGGGACAATGGAGGGAAGTTGGTTATATTGAAAACTGGAGAATCATGGACAACTTGCTTCTGTTTTTCCTCAATCACAGTAGGAGGTTGAATGATCTCCTTACTTGCTACTTGACTCTGGGTGTGAAGCTCCTGGCAGCTTTGGCTTGTTGTAATTGGTGCTTTCACTCTCCATTCTTGGGTTACCTTGGCTTTTTGCATAGGTTGTGAAATTTTGGTTAGACAATTATGTCCAACCTCCAAGCATTTCTCACAGTATAGAGGTTTCCACTCATAGAGTACATCCTGTATGAAACTCCTTCCATTTGGATCTAGAATCTCTATTTCACAAGGCAGCTATTTTGATACATTTACCTCAATGAGCATTCTAGCATAAGAGATTCTAGTCTGTTTAGTAGTACATTCATCAGCATATATTGGTTTCCCAAGAACACTAGCTATCCTACTCAAGGACTTGCTACCCCAACAAGACATTGGTAAGTTAGGGAATTTTATCCATAAAGGAATCTCAGTAGGAAAAGCTGCTTTAAAATCAAAATCTGCAGACCATTGTTTCAAAATCATTGGTCTATTAGCAATCGTATATGGTCCTCCACACAATATTTCTTTAGCATTTTCAATGCAATTGAATTTGACAATATAATACCCCTCCTCATGATAAAACAATTCAGGATCAGGCACATGCGACCAATGGAGATTAATAAATCTCTTCATTCCATTGAACCCAGGGCTATTGCCTAACACAAATACCACCAGAGCACTTTTCCATTTCCCTTCTTCCTCCTCTACTTCTTCCTTTACCAATTGACCAACTGGTTTCCCATTGTTGCTTAACTATATCTATACCTATAAATTCATCATTATCTAACTGGATTTCTTTTATTTATTTTTGTCTAGGTTCTTTGCATTCTGTGGATATGTGTCCTATTTTCCCATAATTATAACATTTACATTTTTTTATGATTCTTTTTGAAGTCATTTCTATATTTTCTTTTATTTATATATCTTAGTTTTTTGTTATTTGTAAAATTTCTTAAATTATAATTTCTTCTAATGTATTTCTTATTTCTTTTCTTATAGTGTTTTCTTATTTGTTTAGGATATTTTTTACTACTTCCATATTTACTTGGTTTATCTTTTGTACAACATAATTGTATATCTGATTGTAATAAATTTCTAATATTTGTCGCTTGAGTACATCTATCATTTATCCAATTTCTTACATATTCTATCCTAGTTCCTAAGGTGTCTATTGATTTAGCTTCTATTTTATAGTCTTTAAATACTAATAAATTAGTTGGATATGGTAATTTATGTAGGAATAAGTCTAAGATCATAGGTTTTTCATTATTATTAAATCTTCTTTTATGAAAATAATTACTAAATTCACATACATATTCTTCATAGTAGCATAAATCACCAATAACTAAATTTAGCTTTTTGGTGTAGTAGATTTCCTGTTAATTGTGTTAATATGGATTGTTCTATAGGATGAGTTATTCTATCATCTGCTAAATATATTTCTATTGGTGTGTCTATACCTTCTTTAAAATGTGCATATAACATAATCTGTATTCCTCCAAAATAGCAATATCTTAGATCATGTTTATTTTTAATACTTTTGGTTTCTTCTTCAATTAGATGTTAGATACTAAAGGTATCATTGTTTTTCCATTTAAATGTTTTATGTCTAATACAAATTCTTTTTTAGTGATTATATAATAGTTTTGTTTTTTAATCTTTAAGGTTTTATTCCAAAATTGATTATTAGAAACTAAGTCTGGTGTAAGGTCTAATTCTTCTTTCCTAATTTTCTCATAAATTTTTTCATCAAATATTATCTGTTGTTTCTCATAACTATGTCTTGTGTATAGTTTATTATTATATCTTTATCACTTGTTTCTCCTATTTCAGTCTGATTCATCTTCTTCTTCACTTGATATATCTGATTCAATTATTTCATCTTCACTAGAAAAGTTGTCTGTATCTATTCCTTGCTTAACTATATCTATATCTATAAACTCATCATTATCTAAGTGGATTTCTTTTATTTGTTTTTGTCTAGCTTCTTTGCATTCTGTGGATATGTGTCCTATTTTTCCACAATTATAACATTTACATTTTTTTAGGATTCTTTTTGAAGTAATTTCTATATTTTCTTTTATTTATATGTCTTCGTTTTTTGTTATTTGTAAAATTCCTTAAATTATAATTTCTTCTAATGTATTTCTTATTTCTTTTCTTATAGTGTTTTCTTATTTGTTTTAGGATATTTTTTACTACATCCATATTTACTTGGTTTATCTTTTGTACAACATAACTTTATATCTGATTGTAATAAATTTCTAATATTTGTCGCTTGAGTACATCTATCATTTATCCAATTTCTTACATATTCTATCATAGTTCCTAAGGTGTCTATTGATTTAGCTTCTATTTTATAATCTTTAAATACTAATAAATTAGTTGGATATGGTAATTTATGTAGGAATAAGTCTAAGATCATAGGTTTTTCATTGTTATTAATTTTCCTTTATGAAAATAATTACTAAATACACATACATATTCTTCATAGTAGCATAAATCACAAATAACTAAATTTAATAGATTATTTCTTGCTTTTTCTATATTTTTACGAATCATTGAATTTACTGCTCCTGGCGTACTAAATTCGGCTGTAATTGATATTACAAAATTTTGAAGTATTTTACTTACATCTGTTGTAGGCTGTGCATTAGCATCTGTAGCTGCATGTAATGCTTTTATCATTTCTTCTCCTAAATTTTCATCCCATTCTTTAACATTTCCTACTAAGGTGGTTACAATATATTGTCCTACTTATACTATGGGTAATTTTGTTTCTAAAATCGTATTTTCTGTTTTTGCTGACCATTTTGGTATTTCTTTAGTTATATCTTCAGAGTAGTCTAAGTCTAAAAAAGAGTTAGTATTTTCTCCTGTAGATGTTTTTACTATTTTTGCTATTCCTCTTATTAATCTTGATCCCCATATTTTATCATTCCAATGTTGTTTTGAATAATCTGTTTTTTCATAATAACTTCTTTTTTTATAACCTTTATCTCTTCCTGTTGCGAAAGTTGTATAAAATCCTTTTCTATTTTCTAGGCTATCTGGTTTAGTCATATTTATATGATTTGTTATTATATCTTCATCTTTAATTGTATCTTTTAATTCATTAGTTTCTATATATAATTTATTTGTTTTATTTATCAAGTCAGTATAGGTATCTGAACTGCTATCTTCGTCCATATTAATATCTGAAATATTTTCTATTTTATCTATTACTTCTACTACTATTTTCTTATCATCTTTTTCTTCTTCTGAGCTTATATATGTTGTTGTATCTAAATCTAATCTATTTTTAGATACTTCCGGGTCAGAATTTATTGTTTGTTTTTTTCTTTTTAAATACATGTTTTTCTAATTTTTGTACTCCTTTTTCCATTTTATCTAATTTTTCATAAATATCTTTCAGGGTTAACCTTTTCTTTCTCATATTCATTCTTTTAGTGATGTCATAACTAATTGTACTACTATCACTATTATTACTATATGATTCATTATTGTTTTCCTCATTATTTTCTCTGGTTAATCTTACTATTTGTTCTAAGGGTGATTCTATAGTGTTATCTTGTTTTCGCATAAGTCTATAATTATCATTTAGCTTAATAAATATTCTATTCAAATTTGACATTTCTTTTATTTTGTTATTTTCCATATATGTAATTTTTACATATTCTCCTCTTTTCATAACTCTTCTTTTATTTTTTCAGTAGTTATTGGTACTTTAATTGGCATCCATCCTAATCCTGGTATATTGACATAGCCAGTTTTATTTATAGTTTCTTTTTCTATTTTATTATTTTCTTGTATATTTTTAACTTTATGTTTTTTATTTCTGTTTCCATTTTTTTATCCTTTTTCTTATTTCTTTTATCTGTTCTAATGTTACTTTATTTGATTCCAAAATATTATTATTTATTATTTCCATTTTATTATTTATTGCTTCCATTTTAACCATCACTTAGGTAATCTTCAGTAGATACTGAGGTAGTGGTGACATCTATATGTTCCATATTTTCTATAATATTATATAGTATTTCAATGTTCTTCTACTAATTTATCTTCACCTTTTTCATCCATAGTTAATTTTTCTAGAGTATATATATAAATAATATCAATGAAAATTTTTATTTCTTTTTCATTTACTGTATGATTTCTAAAATATTTATGAAATATTTCATTAATCTTATGTTCTTTATTTTTATCCTGTAGGTTAAGGAAACTAAATATACTTTGACAGTATGTAAAATAATCATTAGTTATTCCAATATGTCTAGGTCGGGTTCCTAAATATTTTCCAACTATTTGATGTATACCTAAATATTCTATTCCACACTTTAAGTGTATTAAAAATTTTCCAAAAAACTCTTTTAATCTTCATTTTGCTCTTTGTCTTCTTCTTCTTTGTCTTTTTCCATAGTAGGTAGAAGATAAACTTTAGAATATCTTCTTTTTGGTTGCAATAATTGCAATGGTGCAAGTTGAATAAGTCCTTCAATTGTTGACATAATAGGTATTTTGTCTTTTCCGTCATCTACTTCGGATATGTCCTCAATGCATTAGTTGTTGGCGTAATTTCCCAATTTGCAAGGGTAGTAATCCATCAAGGTAGTTCTTCTATGTCCTTTGTCGTCTTGGCATTTGAATAAATAATTGTACTATTTTTGCTGTTGTAGATCCATTTTCCTCCTTCTTCATAACTGTTTATTAACTCTTGAATAATAACTTTGATCATAATAGCTCTTTTGTTCTGTAAAAATTCTACTATTTCATGAATAGTTAGGTCAGGTTGTTCCATAGGCTCTTCACACATTATCGTTCTTGTCAGTCCTATCTTCACTGCTGTGATAGGATGGTATATTTCCTGTGGTGTTACTTCACAGGGTGCTGAATAAATCCGAACAAATATTAAATCTGCTTTGATAATTCCAAGTATTTCTTTACTACTTGTTGTAGTTTTGGGATATGTTGTAGATTATCTCCATTTTGCGTATATACCGCATGCAATAGTCCATAATTATACATGGTCTGTATGTTTTGTGTCTGTTTTGTTTAATGCTACTAATTTGTTATATCTCTTCAAAGGTTTGGTTTGCCATCCAATAAATTTTTCTGGGTAATAGTCTGGTGATTGTATGTTCTTGTTTAGGTAGTTGGCAACTTGTATGTATTGGTTCAGGTAGTTGTTTATTTTTTGTACGAATTGATTTTGTGTAGGTATTTTGGTGATTTCACTGTAAGTATTTGTCTGGGGTTTTGGTAACTGGTAAATAAAATCTGTTCTTTTAGGTCTGGGTTGCTCTGGTCTAAGTTGGATATTGAAATGTTTGAGTTTTTTGGCTTGGTGAGTAGTTACTTCTATCCCTTTTCCATTATCTTTTTTGTCATATTTTTCTTAGCTAATTGTTATCTCTTTAAATTATTGCAGGTCTATTTCTTGCTCTTTTTTGCCATCTTCCATATGGCTAATTCTGATTTCCAGCTTTTCAATATTTTTCTCCATTCCTTGTAATTTTTGTAATATGTCTTGTAATAGATTTTGTACTATTTTTCCTTGTTCAGGTTGTACCTGTCAATCATAATAAAATTCTTCTTTATAAACTCATAGCTATCCCTGCATCATATGTCTAGATAAAAAATCTGCAATAAAATTGTCTTTAGTACTGATTAGTTCAATATCAAAATTGAATAAAGATATTTGACATACTATATTTCTAATATTTCTGGTAGTAATTGATTGATTCTTTAAATCCTTTGTTAACCAAAATTTAACTTGGGTATTATCTGTTCTTAATATAAAATGCGTATGTGCTATATATATCTCATAGTATAATAATTCTTTTAATACGCTTAACAATTCCTTTCTATTTATTTCCCATTTTATTTTATTTTCTTTATAAGTTCCTGAGTTGAATGATGTAATATGTTGTGTGTTATTTTCCATATTTACATATGTTAACATACTTCCAAAAGCATAATCTGATGCATCTGTATAAATTATCCATTTTATTTTTTCATTTATTTCTGGGATTTGAAATTTGGGTAATTTCTTACAATATTCCTTTACTTTTTTCAGGTTTTCTTTATATTCTATAGTCCATTCAAATACTGTTGTTTTTGTTTTTAATTTCTTTTGTAGCGGCACTAATTTTTCACTTAAATGACGTACATAATTTCTAATTTGATTTACTAATCCTAAAAAACTTTGTAATTGTTTCTTTTCTTTTAATTCTTCCATGTGTTCTGCAATCTTTTTTAATATATGTTCTTGCATCTCTACGCCATTTTTATCTATCTTTATACCTAAAAATTCTATTTTATTCCTTAATATTTCTGCTTTCTTTTCACTTAGAGCTATTCCTGCATCTTTTATTATTTTCTTAAACCTTTTTAATAATTTTATATGATCTTCCCTCGTTTTAGTGAATAATAATATATCATCTATATATACAATAATTCCATCTATATTTCCAAGATATGTATCCATAAATTTTTGAAAATATCCTGGGGAATCTTTAAATCCAAAGGGTAATACATTCCATTCATAAAATCCGTTGGGTATTGAGAAAACTGTTAAATGTCTATGTTCTTCGATTATTTTAATATGATAGAATCCTGATTTACAATCAAATTTACTGAACCACTCATAACCTTTAACTTTGTTTAATATTACTGCTTTATTTTGTATTGGATAATTTAATGTTTCTGTCTTTTTATTTAAGTCTTTATAGTCTATTACCATTCTAGATTTTCCTCTTTTTTATTCATTGTGTTTCATTACTATGAATGCGAGACTACTATGTTTAGATTCACTAGATCTAATAAAATTTCCTTTTAATAATTCTGTTATATGTAATTTAAATTGAATTATATCCTCATCAGTATATTACATAGGTTTTTTATAAACTAAATCATCCTCTTTTAGTAATCTAATAGGTATTTGGGTTTTGTGTTTTTGCCAATTTTATAATGGGTCTTCACTAAATATCTCTTTAAATTCGTTAGTTATTTCTTCTTCAATACTAATCCCACTTACTTGTAATTTATTGTCTTTACTTTTACAAGGTAGTGATTGTTTAATTTTACTATCTCCTTTAATCCAAGGTATTAGTTCACTTTGTTTTTCCAAGGTTCTTTTAGCTATTATTTTCTGCTTGCAAGGGGTAGTTAATAATAAATAATTCCTTGTAATTGTAAAGGGTTCATAATTTTTTAAGAATTTTTTATAACCTAATATTATATCATGAAATATTTCATCACATGGATATAATTCATTTAGTACTAGTTCTCTATCCCATATTTGTATTGTTATATTTATAGCTTTGTGTCTGACTAGATTTCCTTCCTGGTTAAATCCAGCAATTATAATTGGATTTTTTTAATTCCTTCCAATATTTTTCTGATAATAATTTTCTTCTACATATATTAGTTCCAGCTCCTGTATCTATATATACTGTATAATATCTACTGTTATATCCTTCATATTTTACTTTAATTAAGATATGTATTTCTTCATGACTCATATACTTTCTTTTATTATATTTATAGTATTAATTGTTTCTCTTTTTATCTTAATTGTGATTGTATTAACTGTTATTTCTAATTCTTATTCTGTTAGATTCCATGGTTCTACCATATTTAACCATTTAATTCCTGTTGAATAATAATTCTTGTATTTCTATTGGGCTATTTATTTTTCCCATACTTGTTACTTGTTGTTGTGTAATAAAATTAGTATATGTGTGATTACTTTCTTCTATCTTATCAATCTCACTTATTAGTTGTTCAGCTATATAATTTTCTCCTGCATTAGTAGCAATTGGTACTAGTATTCTTATTCCATTTCTTATTATTCTTCCTTTTATATAATATTGGTTTTCTGAATATTTGTCTGATATATTTTTCCTAATTCTAGGTATTATGTTTAGATTCCTTCTACTTATACTTCTATTAAGAATATTTCTTCTTTGTTCTAAATTATAAGTTACTAATTCTAAGTCTTGGTTTTGGTTAGGTAGTATATATAATTGTTCTTTCCTAGGTAATCCTTTTCTTATATTTTTATTTATTCTTGGTCTATTGCTTAATACGTATAATTGTTTTGCTTTGATAGTTAGTACTTTACTTCCTGCTAACATTTCTATTCCATTAATTTTCCAATAAATCGTCAATGCTTTGTCTATTTTTTGTTCTGTCATACTTATATTAAAATCAGGTTTAAATAAGAATTTAGCTTTTTGGTATATTAGATTTCCTGTTAATTGTGTTAATATGGATTGTTCTATAAGATGAGTTATTCTATCATCTGCTAAATATATTTCTATTGTGTATCTATACCTTCTTTAAAATGTGCATATAACATAATCTGTATTCCTCCAAAATAGCAATATCTTAGATCATGTTTATTTTTAATACTTTTAGTTTCTTCTTCAATTAGATGTTTAGATACTAAAGGTATCATTATTTTTCCATTTAAATGTTTTATGTCTAATACAAATTCTTTTTTAGTGATTATATAATAATTTTGTTTTTTAATTTTTAAGGGTTTATTCCAAAACTGATTTTTAAAAACTAAGTCTGGTGTAAGGTCTAATTCTTCTTTCCTAATTTTCTCATAAATTTTTCAATGAAATATTATCTGTTGTTTCTTCTAATCTATGTCTTGTGTATAGTTTATTATTATATCTTTATCACTTGTTTCTCCTATTTCAGTCTGATTCATCTTCTTCTTCACTTGATATATCTGATTTAATTATTTCATCTTCACTAGAAAAGTTGTCTGTATCTATTTCTTGCTTAACTATATCTATATCTATAAATTCATCATTATCTAACTGTATTTCTTTTATTTGTTTTCGTCTAGGTTCTTTGCATTTTGTGGATACGTGTCCTATTTTTCCACAATTATAACATTTACATTTTTTAGGATTCTTTTTGAAGTAATTTCTATATTTGCTTTTATTTATATATCTTCGTTTTTTGTTATTTATAAAATTCCTTAAATTATAATTTCTTCTAATGTATTTCTTATTTCTTTTCTTATAGTGTTTTCTTATTTGTTTAGGATATTTGTTACTACATCCATATTTACTTGGTTTTTCTTTTGTACAACATAACTGTATATCTGATTGTCATAAATTTCTAATATTTGTCTTTTGAGTACATCTATCATTTATCCAATTTCTTACATATTCTATCCTAGTTCCTAAGGTGTCTATTGATTTAGCTTCTATTTTATTGTCTTTAAATACTAATAAATTAGTTGGATATGGTAATTTATGTAGGAATAAGTCTAAGATCATAGGTTTTTCATTATTATTAAATCTTCCTTTATGAAAATAATTACTAAATTCACATACATATTCTTCACAGTAGCATAAATCACAATTAACTAAATTTAATAGATTATTTCTTGCTTTTTCTATATTTTTACGAATCATTGAATTTTCTGCTCCTGGCGTACTAAATTCGGCTGTAGTTGATATTACAAATTTTTTAAGTATTTTACTTACATCTGTTGTACGCTGTGCATTAGCATCTGTTGCTGCATGTAATGCTTTTATCATTTCTTCTCCTAAATTTTCATACCATTCTTTAACATTTCCTACTAAGGTGGTTACAATATATTGTCCTACTTTTTCTATGGGTAATTTTGTTTCTAAAATCGTTTTTTCTGTTTTTGCTGACCATTTTTGTATTTCTTTAGTTATATCTTCAGAGTAATCTAAGTCTAAAAAAGAGTTAGTATTTTCTCCTGTAGATGTTTTTACTATTTCTGCTATTCCTCTTATTAATCTTGATCCCCATATTTTATCATTCCTATGTTGTTTTGAATAATCTGTTTTTTCATAATAACTTCTTTTTTATAACCTTTATCTCTTCCTGTTGCGAAGGTTGTATAAAATCCTTTTCTATTTTCTAGGCTATCTGGTTTAGTCATATTTATATTATTTGTTATATCTTTTAATTCATTAGTTTCTATATATAATTTATTTGTTTTCTTTATCAAGTCAGTATAGATATCTGAATTGCTATCTTCGTCCATATTAATATCTGAATTATTTTCTATTTTATCTATTACTGCTACTATTATTTTCTTATCATCTTTTTCTTCTTCTGAGCTTATATATGTTGTTGTATTTGAATCTAATCTATTTTTAGATACTTCAGGGTCAGAATTTATTGTTTGTTTTTTCTTTTTAAATACATGTTTTTCTAATTTTTGTACTCTTTTTTCCATTTTATCTAATTTTTCATAAATATCTAGGTTAACTTTTTCTTTCTCATATTCTTTCTTTTAGTGATGTCATAACTAATTGTACTACTATCACTATTATTACTATATGATTCATTATTGTTTTCCTCATTATTTTCTCTGGTTAATCTTACTATTTGTTCTAAAGGTGATTCTACAGTGTTATCTTGCTTTTGCATAAGTCTATAATTATCATTTAGCTTAATAAATATTTAATTCAAATTTGACATTTCTTTTATTTTGTTATTTTCCATATATGTAATTTTTACATATTCTCCTCTTTTCATATCTCTTCTTTTATTTTTTCAGTAGTTATTGGTACTTTAATTGGCATTCATCCTAATCCTGGTATATCGACATAGCCAGTTTTAGGTTCTTTTTCTTTTTTATTATTTTCTTGTAATATTTTTAACTTTATGTTTTTAATTTCTGTTTTTATATTTTCTATCAATTTTCTTATTTCTTTTATCTGTTCTAATGTTACTTTATTTGATTCCAAAATATTATTATTTATTATTTCCATTTTATTATTTATTGCTTCCATTTTAACCATCACTTAGGTAATCTTCAGTAGATACTGAGGTAGTGGTGTCATCTATATGTTCCATATTTTCTATAATTATATAGTATTTCTATATGTTCTTCTACTAATTTATCTTCACCTTTTTCATCCATAGTTAATTTTTCTAGAGTATATTTATAAACAATATCAATGAAAAATTTTATATCTTTTTCATCTACTGTATGATTTCTAAAATATTTATGAAATATTTCTTTAATCTTATGTTCTTTATTTTTATCCTGTAGGTTAAGGAAACTAAATATACTTTGACAGTATGTAAAATAATCATTAGTTATTCCAATATGTCTAGGTCGGGTTCCTAAATATTTTCCAACTATTTGATGTATACCTAAATATTCTATTCCACACTTTAAGTGTATTGAAATTTTTCCAAAGTTACTCTCTAATTGAGGTAAATAAGGAGTAGTTGCTAATTCAATTTGGAAAGTAATAGGATATGTTTCCATTAATTTTTTTGTAGTTTTAGCAAATTCTATGTCTCCAGTATAAACAAATACTTTATTGTAAGCATACAAATAGGCATTTAAATCCATGTTAAAATAATTAATAACGCAAAACTAAATCAAATTTTTTGACAAGTCCAAATTTTTCAATAAGGCAAGTTTTTAGGACTATAATGATAATACTAATATGATATTAAGGCTCTGATACCAAAAGGGAAGGGAACGGAATAATATTAGTTTAAATGTTTAATAACAGCCAGTAATGAAAGCTAAAGTGGATCTAGTCGTGCACTTTGTCCGCGCCAGGCAGGTTGCCGATATGCGGTGTTGGGATCCTTACCTGCTTGACTTACTGCTACTGATATTGTCACCTTTAGCCCACTGTTATTCCATAACAAAATATGTAGAAATTACATATATATAAAATAACAAAATAAAAGAAATGTCAAATTAGAATAGAATATTTATTAAGCTAAATGATAATTATAGACTTATGCAAAAATTAGATAATACTATAGAATCACCTTTAGAAAAAATAGTAAGATTTACCAGAGAAAATAATGAGGAAAAAATAATGAATCATATATTAATACTAGTGATAGTAGTACAATTAGTTATGACATCACTAAAAGAAAGAATATGAGAAAGAAAAAGTTAACCCTGAACGATATTTATGAAAAATTAGATAAAATGGAAAAAAGAGTACAAAAATTAGAAAAACATGTATTTAAAAAGAAAAAACAAACAATAAATTCTGGCCCTGAAGTATCTAAAAATAGATTAGATTCAGATACAACAACATATATAAGCTCAGAAGAAGAAAACGATGATAAGAAAATAATAGTAGAAGTAATAGATAAAATAGAAAATAATTCAGATATTAATATGGACGAAGATAGCAATTCAGATACCTATACTGACTTGATAAAAATAACAAATAAATTATATATAGAAACTAATGAATTAAGAGAAGCTCTTCCTTCTCTCTAACTTTACTGTTACATCGCTTCATCTTCTTTGCCTGCCTCAGCGTATGTTAGTCTAACGTGCGCCGAGGGTGTTTGCCATGGCGAGAGGGAGAGGCCGACCTCGGAAAGTTCTATTGCCAATCTATGCTGAAAAACCAACCAACACTGTTCCATTGCCAAAAACTGTTAACACTGTTCCATTGCAACACAGTGTTAATACTGTTCCATTGCCGCATGCACCTGCAGATTTAGAGCCATCTGGAGTTCCTGTGCTTACAACCCTTGCTGATAATGTCGATAGCAGTTCAGAGACTCAAACTGTACCGGCGATAGTTCCGATGGTGCAAGACAATAGGGGTATCGACCACATGCAGCTACCTCCACAACCAGTTGTACCAAAGTCCAATATAGAGGAGGAGTCAAAAATTGAAGCACCCAAAGGGTGGGCTAGTCTATTTAAGAGGAATCGTCTTGCTGCTAACGGTATGTCTCTGGAGTACATTCCACCAACAATTATTAATGGTAAACCAGTGGGTCAACTAGTTAAGGATGAAGTGGAAGAGGAAGAAGGAAAATGGAAGTGTGCCCTAGTTGTATTAGTGCTAGGGAATGGACCAGGTTATAATGGTATGAAAAGGTTTATTAATTTACACTGGTCTCGTGTGCCTGAACCTGATCTCTTTTACCATGACGAGGGCTATTATATTGTCAAATTTCAATCCCTGGATGATGCAAAGGAAATTCTGTGTGGAGGACCATATTCTATTGCCAACAGACCTATGATCTTGAAGCAGTGGTCTGCTGATTTTGATTTCAAAGCTGCTTTCCCTACAGAAGTCCCCCTGTGGATCAAGTTTCCTAACTTGCCTATGTCCTGTTGGGGCAGCAGGTCTTTGAGTAGGATTGCAAGTGTGCTGGGTAGGCCTATATTTGCTGATGAATGTACGACTAAGCAAACTAGAATCTCATATGCTCGTATGCTCATTGAGGTAAATGTGTCGAAGGAATTACCTAGTGAGATTGAGATACTGGATCCAAATGGGAAGAGCTTTATGCAGGATGTGACCTATGATTGGAAACCATTATATTTTGAGAAATGCCTTGAGGTGGGACACAACTGTTTGGCCAAATCTGCTCAACCCAATCCCATACAGAAGAACAAGGTGACACAGGAATGGAGAGTTAAAGCTCCAGCCACAGTGGACCAGAGCAACCAGGTTACCCAAATCCAGCAACCAAATCTTCCAAAGGAACCAAGTCCTCATGCTGATTTAGGTGAAGTTTT
>JAXGFW010000244.1:0-40208 GCA_034376525.1 Nicotiana benthamiana
CTGGAGATCTACACAACTTCCCATACAAAGCCTTATATAGAGCCATCTGAATATTCGACTGGTAACTTTATTATAAGCAAACTCTGAGATTGGTAGAAACCGATCCCATGACCCTCCAAAATCAATACACAAGCGCACAATATGTCTTCCAATATCTGAATAGTGCGCTTGAACTGCCCGTCTGTCTGAGGGTGAAACGTTGTGCTCAAATCGACCTGAGTTCTCAACTCTCGCTGCACAGACCTCCAAAACTGTGAAGTAAACTGAGTGTCCCTATCTGAAATGATGGAAATTCGGACACCATGCAAACGAACAATCTCCCAGATATAGATCTATGCCAACCGCTCTGAAGAATAGGCAGTACATATAGCAATGAAGAGCGCGGACTTGGTCAGCCGATCCACATTTACCCAAATAGTATCAAACTTCTTTAAAGTCCATAGGAGCCCAACTACAAAGTCCATGGTGATCCACTCCCACTTTTACTATGGAAATCCAGCTACTGAAGCAAGCCACCCAGTCTCTAATGCTCATATTTCACCTGCTGACAATTAAGACACCGAGCTACAAATCCCATAATGTCCTTCTTCATTCTCCTCCACAAATAATGTTTTCTCAGATACCGATACATCTTCACAACAACCGGATGAATGGAATACCGCAAGCTATGGGCCTCTTCTAGAATCAACTCCCGAAGCCCATCTACATTGGGCATACATATCCGGCCCTGCATCCTCAACACCCCATCATTATCAATAGTCACATCTCTGGAATAATCGTGCTGAACTCTGTCCATAAGGAAAAACAAATTAGGATCATCATACTGGCACTTTTTGATGAGATCAAATAAGGAAGACCGAGAAATCATAAGCCAATACCCGACGAGGCTCCATAATATCCAACCTCACGAATAGATTGGCCAAGGCCTAAACATCAACTGCAAGAGGTCTCTCGCCAAACTGGAATATATGCCAAACTCCTCATACTCACCGCCTTCCTACTCAATGCATCGGCCGCCACATTGGCCTTTTCCAGATGGTACAAAATAGTAATATCATAATCCTTTAGCAACATAAACCATCTCTGCTGCCTCAAATTGAGATCCTTCTGTTTGAACAAGTGCAGGAGGATACGATGATCAGTAAACACCTCACAAGACACACCATACAAATAATGCCTCAAAATCGTCAAGGCGTGAACAATGGCGGCCAACTCCAAATCGTGAACAGGGTAGTTCTTCTCATGTGGCTTCAACTGACAAGAAGCATAAGAATTAGCTCTACCCTCCTACATCAATACACACCCAATACCAACTCTTGAAGCATCACAATACACAGTATATGAACCTGTAGCCATGGTCAAGGCATTCTTGATCCTCTCCTCATACTCATCCGACCACATGAATGGAGCACCCTTCTAAGTCAATTTGGTCAAGGGCGATGCGATAAATGAAAATTCCTGAACAAACCGATGATAATAACCTACCAAACCAAGAAAGCTACGAATCTCTGTGGCTGAGGATAGTCTGGGCCAACTCTGAACTGCCTCTATCTTCTTTGGATCAACTTGAATACCCTCACTGGACACCACGTGCCCCAGGAAGGCCACTGAACTGAGCCCAAACTAACACTTGGAGAACTTTGCCTAAAGTTTCTCCTTCCTCAATATCTGCAACACAACTTTAAATGCTCTGCATGCTCCTCGTGACTACGCGAATACAACAGAATATCATCAATGAAAATTATGGCAAATAAGTTGAGATAAGGCCAAAACATGTCGTTCATCAAATGCATGAACGCTTCTGGGGCATTGGTCAGCCCAAAAGACATCACAAAGAACTCATAATGACCATATCGGGTCCTGAAAGCTATCATAAGAATATCCGAGTCCCTGATCTTTAACTGGTGATAACCTGAATGGAGATAAATCTTGCGGAAACCCTCGCTCCCTCAAGATGGTCATACAAATCACCGATACGAGGCAAATGATACTTGTTCTTGATTGTTATTCTGTTCAACTACCTGTAATTAATGCACATCCTCATCGAGCCATCCTTCTTCTTCACAAATAGAATAGACGCACCCCAAGGAGACACACTAGGCTGAATAAACCCCTTATTAAGGAGTTCCTAAAGCTGCTCCTTTAATTCCTTCAACCCCACTGTGCCATACGATATGGTGAAATAGAAATGGGCTGAGTGTTCGGCACCAGACCAATACCAAAATTATTATCCATGTCCGGTGGCATGCCTGACATGTGTGCATGAAACACATTGGGAAAATCCCTAACAAGAGGCACATAATCAATACTAGCAGTCTCTGCACCGACATCCGTCACAAAGGCTAAGTAAGAAGGACAACCATTCCCAACCATACGCTGGGCCTTCAAGAATGAAATTTCCCTGCTAAGAACATAAACAATGGAACCTCGCCACTCAATCCATGGAACACCCAGCATAGCCAATTTCACCGTCTTAGCATGACAATCCAAAATAGCATGACACAACCAATCCATGCCCAATATAACATTGAAGTCTACCATACATAACAACAAAAGATCTACTCGGTTCTCCAGACCCCCAATAGTCACCATACATGACAAGTACACACAGTCTACAATAACAGTATCGTCTACCGGAGTATATACATGAACATATGAAATAAGAGACTCACCCCCGTATCCAAATAACGAGCAAAGTATGATGACACATAAGAATAAGTGGAACTGTGGTAAAATAATACAGAGGCATCTCTGTGTCATACTAAGACAATACATGTGATCACAGTGTCTGAAGGAATAACATCGGGTCTAGCTGGGAGTGCATAAAAATGGGCCGGACCGCAACCCGATCGACCTCCCCCTCTAGGGAGACCCCTAGCTGACTGGCCTCTACCCTTAGCTAGTTGGGTGGGTGGTGGTAAAGTAACTGGCGCTGAAGCCGATGGATGACCCTCTGTTAAGATGAACCCTAAGACGACGGGGACACAACCTCTACATATGACCCAACTCTCCATACTCATAGCGACTTCGTTGTGCTGGAGAAGGGCACTGAAGGGAAACCCTAGCACCAGAATGACTAGTAGATGCGCCTGGCATAGAAGAGCCCTGAACTGATGGAGCACGGGACAAACTCTGCGGTGGAAGGGCATTGAGTGATGACTGACCCTGATGAGAACTGTGAGAACCATAACCCGATGACGCCTCATGATAACCTGGGGGCGTTAGGTGAGGATGCCTAAATGGACGACCTCTGTTACTGACCCCTCGAAAGAGCTTTACCATAACTACCATATCCCCAAGGCCTCTTGTCCTCCCTCTCATCTCACTCTTGGTGACGAACTGATTCAATATCACGAGCAATGTAAACAAAATCCGTAAAGGTATTACCAAACACCCTCTCCCTAGTTATGAGAAACAAAGCTGATAAGTGAGGCCATCAATGAACCTCCTCATCCTCTCTCTATCTATCAGAACCAACCAAACAACATGATGAACTAACTCCGAGAACCTTATCTCCTGTGTCACAGTCAAATCTCCCTGACAGAACCACTCAAACTGCCTGCAAAGCTCCTCTCTACGAGACTGTGGCACATACTTCTCTAACAAGAGAATGGAGAACTGCTGACCGGTAAGGGGTGCAACACCAATAGGCCTCGCCTCTCATAAGCCTCCCACCAAGTGAAGGCAGCTCCAAAAAATTGAAAAGTAGTGAAAGCGACCCCGCTGGTCTCCAAAATACCCACTGTAAGAAGAATAACATTTATCCAAGAAACCTTAGGCATCCTCGCTTTCAACACCATTGAAAATCGGAGAATGAAGTCTACCACACCTCTCCAACCTGCGATGCTCATCCTCTAGCATAGCAGGATCTACATAGTCTTGAACAGCTGCAACCGGCTGGGCTGGATCTTCCCCGATGTCTGAAGTCCTTACACGACCTGCTCAGCTGTGCAACCGGCTGGGCTGGATCATCCCCGATGTCTGAAGTCCTTACACGACCTGCTCAGCTGTGCAAGCGGCTGGAGTCTCAGTGCCTCCCCTGGCCTGAGAAGTAGTTGCAGCTGTACTAACTGAGACCGGCTGAGCTAGGCCAATGCATACCGATAGAATTTTGATCCAGGGCCTCCTGAAGACCTAGAATAACAATGGGAACAGCTGGTGCCTGAGTTTGTGCAGCTGGAGCGCCCACTACTAGGACCTGATCATTAACTGGGGCAGCTGGTGGATCTGCAGGTGCTGCCTTAGCTACGGTGCGGGTTACACCTTTTCCCCTACCACGGCCTTGACCATGTCCTCGGTCCCTAGTGGCCACAGTTGGTGGTACTTGTGGTCGTCCGTCCTGACTGGTTGCTCGCGTCCTCACCATTTGTGAGAGAATAGAATAAAAAAAGTTTAGTACTCGGATCAATAGATTCGCACGACTAGAATTTCAAGAATATGAAGTTTTCCTAAAGGTTCTGCAGCCTCCCGAGGATAAATATAGACGTCTCCGTCCCAACCCACACATGATGGCGCCCGACACACTACTTGGAAAGCCCGTCCATTTATAACAGTTACTCTGATTATTTAAACAAGTAAAGATATAACCATTTAAGTCAAAGTCTCAAATACTGATAAAATACGAAAAATTTGACAGGAATACCAAAACAGCCCAACTAGGACCCGGTGTCACGACCATGAGCCTCTAATGACAGAATAATATCCTAATACAAAGTTTGTCTATAACTAGTACTGCGGAAATAAAGAATAAAAATAGAGGGGAGAATCATCGGCTGCGAATGCCCTGCAGCTACCTCAAATACTTCCGAAAGAACTCTGGATCCGCTGGAATCACTCAGCCTGAGACTGCCCTGGATATGCATACAAGGTGCAGGTAGTAAAGTGTGTACTTCCAACTCAGTGGTAATAGACATAAATAAAGTCTGAAGGTAAGAAAACACAGTAAATGCTCAAAGTACTCTTTATCTAGCAGTTTACATCCAAACAGTGGAAACAGTACACAATAAATTAATACATTTAAGGAACAATGCATGGTAGAATGCAATACATATAATGGTACAATTCTTGTACCCGCTGCGGCATATAGCCCTCTCCATTTAATTAATGTTGACGACGCTCACTGGGGGTGTGTACCGACTCCGAAGGGGCTCCTACATCCCAAGCACAATATCAGCCAGGTATTGGCATAAAACAGGCTCTCAACCTCAATACCAATATATAGATATAATCGCTACGGCGTGTAGCCCGATCCATATCAGGAAATCATCCTCACTATAGGGTCCCCGACCCATCTCAGTCAAACAAGTCCACCGTCAATCGGACGGGACATACTATAGGGATCTCAGCCCTCATATCCTTTTTCATTTTAAGTTCAAGAATAAAACACAGTTATTATATTGATTTATAATTTGAAAACGTGATTGAGAATTTATGTGATGCACACAAGTGAGGAAAACATATAAAGATCCCCTAAGGATTCTACAGGTCGGCTCAAGGCCCCAAACACGACAATAAGCCTAATTCACAATAACAAGGTATGTGTTTCGGTCACCAATATAATAGTGATAATCACTCGGGATGGACTAAGTCTCAATCCCCAACTGTATCTGACCCCGCACTCATCGTGAATTGCGTGTGACGTCTCAATATAGCATTACGATTTGAAAGTTCAGGGTTTCAAACCCTCAGTGCAGCAGTTACATCAATTACTCACCTCTAGTCGGCCAAAAACTAGCTAGCAACACCCTTGCCTCTTGAATCGACCTCCTCGCGCATCGAATCTAGTCGAAACCACAACGAATATGTTATTATATGTTAAAGACACATAACCCAATCGAAATTACTCGAAAAAACACTAACAATCACGAATGGTAAAGCATGAGCCATGGACCCGCTTCTCAAAAAATTACGAAAGTCACACCAACGGATTCCTTGTCTTGCCACTAGTCGGTACATATAAAATTTATCGAAAACGAAGTTCAAGCCTTTCAAAACCTAAAAATTTGTTTTTAAAAACCAAGCCCTAGTTCTTCACAATTTCAATCTATTTTCATGGATTTGAGGGTTGATTCATCATAAAAATGGTGTTTCTAAGTCAAGAGACTTATCTCCAATCACTACCCGTTGAAAACCCTCTTCAAATCGCTCAAAAAGCTCTTTTGGTGGAGTAAAAATAGTGGGAAAATGATGTGGGTCACGGACCAAAGGGTTTTAAAATATTCTGTCTCACCACTATAGCGACCCCTATGTGATTCCATCACTACCCCTGCGATCGCCTAGGCAATAAATCCAGGCCCAAAAATTCCATAATACCCCATGCAAAGCAGAGCTTTGCTTCCTCCTACTACGCAATCGCATACACACCCACGCGACCGCACTGAACCTTCCCTCATACCTATGCGATCGCAAGCCCCCTTACGCGATCGCATAGAGAAGTTTTTGAGACTCCTCCAGGCCTTCTACGCGATCGCAGCCAGATCTACGCGATCGCATAGAGTTATGTTTCTCTGCAATTTTCTGTTGCACTTTTCATGTTCCAAATTCCCTGTTAGCCATCTGAAACCACCCCGAGGCCCTCAGGACCTTAACCAGAAGCACAGATACATCCTACTACTTCATTAAAACTTGTTCGTAGCATATAAACACTATCATAAATATCAAAATCATCAAATTAGCACGCATTCAAGCCTAAGTCAAACTAAAACTTCCGAAACTTACATTTGATCAAAACCCCAATCTAAACACCTCTGAATGACCTGAAACTTTGCACGCATATCCAAAATCACCTAACGGAGCTGCTGCAATAGTCGAAATTCCATTCCGACCCCCGGATCAAAATCTCACCTATCAACCGGAATTCGCCAAAATTCAAACTTAGCCAATTCAAACCTAATTGTACACCGAACCTCCAAATTCAATTCCGGTTGCGCTCCTAAGTCATAAATCACCATCCGAAACTAGTCGAATCGTCGGAAATCTATTCTGAGCCCGCTAGATTATAAGTTAATATTCAGTTGACTTTTCCAAACTAACCTTCTCATAAAGAGACTAATCGTCTCCTTTCTAATCAAAATCTATCTGAATTACTTCAAATTCTCCAAACACATATAATGAAATATATAGAAGCATAAAACGGGGAAAACAGGGCGGTAACTCACCTGATTACGGGTCGGGTCGTTACATCCTCCCCACCTTAAACAAACGCTCGTCCTCGAGCGGGTCAAGAAACATACCTGGAGTATAAAACAAGTGAGGGTATCTGCTCCGCATCTCCTGCTCGGTCTGCCAAGTGGCTTCCTCCACGAGCCGACCTCTCCACTGCACCTTCATCTAAGCTATGTACTTTGGCCTCAACTTTCAAACCTGACGGCCCAAAATAGCCACCGACTCCACATTGTAGGTCAAATCCTCATCCAACTGAATCATGCTGAAGTCTAATACATGAGACAGGTCCCCAACATACTTCTGGAGCATAGGAACTCCTGACAAGTTAGGTGGCAAAGCGAGCATATAGGCCACCTCCCCAATCCTCCTACGTATCTCAAAAGGTCCAATGAACCTTGGACTCGGCTTTCCTTTCTTCCCAAACTTCATAACGCCTTTCATGGCCAAATCCTTCAACAGACCTTCTCGACAACCGCATAAGATACATCTCGAACCTTCCGGTCCGCATAACTCTTCTGACGCGACCGAGCTGTATGAAGTCTCTTCTGGATCACTTTCACCTTCTCTAAGGCATCCTAAACTAACTCCGTCCCCAGTAATCTAGCCTCGTCGGGGTCAAACCAACCAATTGGAGACCTACACCATCTCCCATATATGGCCTTATTCGGCGCCATCTGAATGCTGGATTGATAGCTGTTATTATAGGCAAATTCCGCAAGTGGCAAGAACTCAGCCCAGGAACCTCCAAAATCAATAACACAGGCACACAACATGTCCTCCAATATCTGGATAGTACGATTGGACTGTCCGTCCATCTGAGGATGAAACGATGTGCTCAACTGTATCTGTGTGCCCAACTCCTGATGAAAAGTCCTCTAGAACTGGGGAGCAAACTAAGTACCCCTATTTGAGATAATCAAAACCGGGACCCCATGCAACCGTACAATCTCCCAGATGAAAATCTCCGCTAACTTCTCCACAGAATAGGTAGTACATACTGGAATGAAGTGCGTAGTTGGTCAGCCTATCCACAATCACCCAAATCGAATTGAACTTATTCGAGGTACGAGGAAGACCACTCACAAAATCCATAGTAATATTCTCCCATTTCCACTCCGGAATATCCATCCACTGAAATAAGTCCCCGGGTCTCTGACATACTCGACCTGCTGACAGTTGAGACACCGAGCCACATAATTCACAATATCCTTTTTCATCTTCCTCCACCAGTAATGCTATCTCAAATCCTGGTACATCTTTGCGGCGCCCGGATGATCGAATATCACGAGCAGTGGGCCTCCTCTAATATCAACTCCCGGAGCCCATCCACATTGGACACGCAAATCCGGCCCTGCAACATTGGACACGATGTGCTCAGTTGTATCTGTGTGCCCAACTCTTGATGAAAAGTCCTCTAGAACTGGGGAGCAAACTAAGTACCCCTATCTGAGATAATCAAAACCGGGACCCCATGCAACCGTACAATCTCCCAGATGAAAATCTCCGCTAACTTCTCCACAGAATAGGTAGTACATACTGGAATGAAGTGCGTAGTTGGTCAGCCTATCCACAATCACCCAAATCGAATTGAACTTATTCGAGGTACGAGGAAGACCACTCACAAAATCCATAGTAATATTCTCCCATTTCCACTCCGGAATATCCATCCACTGAAATAAGTCCCCGGGTCTCTGACATACTCGACCTGCTGACAGTTGAGACACCGAGCCACATAATTCACAATATCCTTTTTCATCTTCCTCCACCAGTAATGCTATCTCAAATCCTGGTACATCTTTGCGGCGCCCGGATGATCGAATATCACGAGCAGTGGGCCTCCTCTAATATCAACTCCCGGAGCCCATCCACATTGGACACGCAAATCCGGCCCTGCATCTACAACACACCATCATCTCCAATGGTCACATCTCTAGCATCATCATTCTGGACCCTGTCCTTCAGGACAAGCAAATGCGGGTCATCAAACTGGCGCTCTTTGATGCAGTCATAGAAAGAAGATCGGGAAACCACACAAGCCAACACCCGACTGGGCTCAGAAATGTCTGATCTCACCATCTGATTGGCCAAGGCCTGAACATCAACTGCAAGGGGCCTCTCCCCAACTGGAATGTATGAAAAACTACCTATACTAATTGACTCCCGGCTCAAATAATCGGCCACTACATTGGCCTTCCCAGAATGATACAAAATGGTAATATCATAATCCTTGAGTAACTCAAGACATCTCCGCTGCCTCAAATTAAGATCCTTCAGCTTAACAAGTGCTGAAGGCTGCGATGGTCCGTATATACCTCAAAGATACGCCATATAGATAATGCCTCCAAATTTTCAAGGCATGAACAATAGCGGCCAACTCTAATTCATGAAAAAGGTAGTTCTTCTCATTGGGCTTCAACTGGCGAGAAGCATATGCAATAACTCTACCATCCTACATCAAAACACAACCAATCCCAGCTCTTGAAGCATCACAATACACCGCGTAAGAACCCGAAGCCGATGGTAATACTAGCACCGGAGCTGTGGTCAAAGCCGACTCGAGTTTCTTGAAGCTCTCCTCGCGTTCATCCGACCATACAAATGGAGCATTCTTCTGTGTCAACTTCGTCAAAGGCGAAGCAATAGATGAAAAGCCCTGAACGAACCTACGGTAATAGTCCGCCAAGCCGAGGAAACTCCAAATCTCGGTTGCTGAGGATGGTCTGGGACAACTCTCCACCACCTTGATCTTCTTTGGGTCAACCTGAATACCATCACTAGACACCACGTGTCCCAGAAAAGCCACAGTACTCAGCTAGAACTCACACTTGGAGAACTTTGCATAAATCTTATCCTCTCTCAATCTCTACAATACCCCCCTCAAGTGCTACACGTGCTCCTCCTAGCTACGTTAGTACACCAGGATATTATAAAATAAACACCAGAATCCAGATACGGCCGAAATGCACTATTCATCAAGTGCATGAACGTGGTTGGGGCATTAGTCAGCCCGAAGTACATCACTAGAAACTCGTAGTGCCCATATCTCATCCTGAAAGCCGTCTTCATAATGTCTGAATCCCTAATCTTCAGCTAGTGATAGCCTGATCGGAGGTCAATCTTAGAGAATACCCTTGATCCTAGGGCTGATCAAACAAATCCTCAATACGGGGTATTAGATACTTTTTCTTCATTGTCACCTTATTTAATGGCCAGTAATTAATGCACATTCTCACTGTGCCATCCTTCTTCTTTACAAATAAGACCGGTGCACCCCACGGTGACACACTCGGGTGAATGAACCCCTTATCTAGGAGTTCCTGAAGCTGTTCCTTCAACTCATTTAGTGTGCTATACGATAGGGGGGATAGAGATGGGATGACTGCCCAGACCATATCAATACCGAAATCAATGTCCTTGTCCCGCGGCATGCCCGGCAGATCCACTATAAATAGATCAAGGAAATCCCTCATAATGAGAACCGAATCAAGACTAGGAGCCTAAGCTCCCACATCTCTCATGAAAGCCAAGTACGAAAACCAACCCTTCCCAACCATCCGTTGGGCCTTTAGGAAAGAAATCACCCTGCAGGGTACATAATCAGTCACACCTCGTCACTTGATCCTCAGAATACCCAAAATAGCCAACGTAACTATCTTAGCATGACAGTCCAGAATAGCATGGTACAGAGATAGCCAATCCATACCCAGGATCACGTCGAATTTTACCATGCCCAATAACAACAAGTGGACTTGGGTCTCCAGACCACCAATAGTAACAAGACAGGACCGATACACATGGTCCACAATAATAGTATCGCCCACCGGGGTGGATACGTGCACAGGTAAAGTAAGATAACCTCGGGTCGTACCCAAATGATGAGAAAAATATGAAGACACATAGGAATATGTATAACCTGGATCAAATAAGACAGAGACAACTCTGTGGCAGACTGAAATAATACATGTGATGATAGCATCCAATGCGATGGCTTCCTTCCTATCTGGAAGAGCATAGAAACGAGCCTGACCTCTTCCAGTACGGTCTTCACCCCTGGGGCGACCTCTGGCTACCTGACCTCCACTCTTACCTAGCTGAGTGGGTGCGGAAGAAATAGGAGCAGAAGATAAGGGCTGATCCCTCTTCTGAGTCTGTCTACCACAGAGCCAGGGACATTGTCTCCTCATATGACCCAACTCACCGCACTCGTAGCAATGACCTGGAGCTGGAGAAGGGGATTGATGGGAACCCCTCGCTGCAACTGAAACTACTGATCCCTGAGGCCTCTTGGCCTCTTGCTCCTCTCTCTCCTGCAGACAATCTTTCTCAATATCTGGGGCAATATCGATTGCATACTCAAAAGCATGGCTCAGAATCCTCTCTCGAGCCATCAGGATACGAATGGGATAGTTGAGTCCATCCACGAACCTCCAAATCTTTTCCCGATCAGTCGGGAGCATCCATGGAGCATAACGAGTGAGCTCTGAAAACCTCATCTCATAATTAGGCAAGGTCATCTCTCCCTGACAAAGATACTCAAACAGTCAGTAGGAGGTGAAAGTATGCTAAATCTCTCAAGATGACACTGCTCATCGTCTGGCATAACTGGAACCATATTACCTGAACCGGTGCAACCGGCAGAACTGGGGCAACCCGCTGAACTGGTGGTGCCTCTGGGGTCTGTAAACCCTGCACTACTAGCTTAGGTGTGCGAGCAGCGGGGGTTTGATTGCCTCCCCCGGCCTATGAAGTAGCTGATGCAGTGGTAGCTGAAACTGCCTTAGCCAGGCCAGTACAAACTGATAGGATCTGTGCCAGGGTCTCCTGGAGACCAGAAATCACGATGGGAACCGCCGGTGCCTGAATAGGTGTTGCTGGAGCATCTACAGCTGGGAGCTGGTCCTGGACCTGGGCAGCTGGTGGGTTTGCAGGTGCTGCCCCTGCTGGTCCACTTCGACCAGCACCACGACCGCGACCAAGGCTTCTAGCATGTGGTACTGGTGGTCGCCCGCCACGTCCGTTAGCACGGGTTCTCGCCATCTGCGAGAAAATAGAATACAAAGATTTAGTTTTCATAGCAACAAGCCGTATGATATGAATTTCAAGAAAGTGAAGTGTTTCCTAAAGGTTATGTAGCCTCCCGAGGATAAGTACAGACGTCTCCGTACCGATCCGCGAGACTCTACTAAACCGGCTCATGACTCGCGAGACCAAGTAACCTAGGCTCTAATACCAACATTTCACGACCCCTACCCGGATGTGATGGCACCCAGCACAGTACTAGGCAAGCCCAACCATTTATAACAGTTACTCTGATTATTTAAACAAGTAAAGATAAAACCATTTAAGTCAAAGTCTGAAATACGGATACACGACCATGAGACTCTAATGACAGAATAACATCCTAATACAATATAGGGGAGAATCATCGGCTGCGAATGCCCTGCAGCTACCTCAAGTACTCCCGAAAGAACTCTGGATCTGCACACTAGATGCAGGGGGTAAAGTGAGTACTTCCAACTCAGTGGTAATAGACATAACTAAAGTCCGAAGGTAAAAAAACACTGTAAATGCATAAAGTACTCTGTATCTAGCAGTTCGCATCCAAACAGTGGAAACAGTAAACAACAAATTAATACATTTAAGGAATAATGCATGGCAGAATGCAATACATATAACGATACAATCCATTACCCACTGCGGGATACATCCCACTCCACTTATTTAACGACGACGATGCTCACTAGTGGTGTGTACAGACTTCGAAGGGGCTCCTACAGCCCAAGCGCAATATCAGCCAGGTATTGGCATAAAACAGGCTCTCGGCCTCAATATCAATACATACATACATACATACATATATATATATATACATACATACATACATATATATATATATATATATATATATACATATATATATATACATATACATATATATATATATATATATATATATATATATATATATATGTATATATATATATATATATATATATATATATATATATATATATATATATATATATATATATATATATATATATATATATATATATATATATATATATATATATATATATATATATATATATATATATGTATGTAATTCATGCTTAACAGCTTGTCATGCTTAACAGCTTGTCATGTAATTCAGCAAAAGAGATGGGAGACTCACGGGCTTGGATGGCATGAGAGAGTTCCATATACGGGTCATCAAGACCATTTAGAACCTTTATGACAAGATCCTCAGAATCAACGGTAACACCCAGGAGAGATAATTCATCCACAATCACGCGAATGCCGTGCATAAAGTCAGTAATAGATTTAGAACCTTTTACCGGATTATGGAGCTGATGTTTGAGAGCCATGATACGACCACGAGAAGCGCTGCCGTATGTGCGCGCGAGGATGTCCCAGGCCTCTTTTGAGGTTTCCGCAGCGGCAATGAAGGAGATGATCGTCGGTGTGATCGACGAGATGATGGCACTGAGAATAAGGTTGTCCTGGCGAATCCAGTAAGGATATGCTGGATTGGGGGAAGTCACGTCGTTGTCGACGATAGTGGCCGGTGGGCATGGCTTCGATCCGTCCAAGAAGCCGAGGATATCGTAACCCGCAAGGAGGGTTCGAAACTGAAATTTCCATGCCAGGTAATTAGTGGAGTCTAATTTGAGTGGGATTTGAGCCGATGCATTGATGGCAATCGGCTGGAGAGGCGCGGTTGACGTCGTGGCGGCCATGAGCGCGAGACAAGGAGAGGAGGCGCTGAACGACGTCGAGATAAAAGAGGGCTGCCGATTAGTGCAGCGGCGGCCGCGACGGGCTCCGATGAAAGGAGCTACGGCGGCGGCGGGTAGTATGTATTTAGGGTTTGTTTGGCGATAAGCCACTGGCGTATGATACCATGTAGAGAGTTTTGGAGAAGTAAGTTTCTTGTATTGCTCACCAAAGTATATATAGAGTACAGGGAAATCAAAACGTACCAACTATAGGATTGTACAAGAATGAGAGAATATTTTACCAATAATAAAAAAATACACAAAAAATATTTACAATATTTCCTAATACTTTAATATCTTTTGTAGGCGGAAATTGGAAGGCGTTGGACAAGTGATCGCGTTTGGAAGGTTTACAGATTCCTTCTACACGAAAATTGTAGATTTGACATGTCATGTATGGTTGGTAGAAATCAGATTGTAGACAAAGTCAGAAGAACGTTGATGGGTTGGTGAGCTCGATGATGCCTTTGTACAGTTCATCTGTAAATTATTGCCACATTTAATTGAGCTCGTCCTTATAATGTGTGTTAGTTAAATCTCCTTAAAGAAACTTACTCTCTTCCCTTTTCTTTCATCTACCTCATGTTGTATCGGCATTTGTGCCTTGCTTCTTTGAAGTTCTGTTAAAGAAATTCTGGATTACAAATATCTTTGAAATGATTAGTAGACCTCATTCTACATGTTGCTACCCTGGTCATATTGCTAGTTATACTTATCTCATTGGCTCATTTTTATTATTCCTCCAAAACACATATTAATCGTGTACCTTGTTTATGCCCCCATGACCTTTGTATGGGGTCAAATTCGACCCTTTGCGTCCCTATGTCAGCGTGGGTGACCGTCAGGCATGCACTTGCTAAAACGGGGTACGATCTAGGGATGGTGGAACAAGCGACACCATAGGCTCATTCGTCCTTTCAAAGGCACCCGTTCAGTTCATGTGTGTTTTAGCATTTCGAGATGGGTCCCTTAATATATAAAAGGGACTCAAGCATTGTAAAAGGGGTTCTTTATTGAACGATTATTTGTCTCTCTCTCCAAAAACCACACTCTTTATCATTCAATCTGCTGAGATCGAAAACGAACAAACACATCATATATTCCAAAATCTTATTATATTCGATTACGATTTACCCTTATTTTATTTCGATTGATTTGCTCGGAAAGTATTCGATAACTTTTGAGTCAAACAATTTGGCGCCGTCTTTGGGGTTTTCGGCAATCGAAATCATAGTTCATACCTGTAGACGTGTGATTTTTGACCCTCCCCGAGATTTTTTCTATTTAGAGTGTAAATATTTAGTTTAGGCCTAATAGAGCTATTTCACCTAATTTTGGTTCTTTTACTTTATTTCATTACAAAAGAAGAAAAAAAAGAGTATATAAAATTTAGTTTATGTATTTCTCATAAACCTCAAAAATACCATAAATAGTACTTCATATTTTATTTTTATTTAATTTCAAAAATACAAATATAAATAGTTTCATTAATGTTTTATAGTCATTTTAATCTTAAAAAAAAATAAAACAAAAATTGTACTTTATATTTTATCTATATATAAAAACGAAAATTACAAAAATAATTTCATTAATATTTTGTAGTTATTTTAATCTTAAAAATACAAAAATATCTTTGTTTCAATTGACAGTCCTATTTTAATAGTTATTCTGCTTACGTAGGATTAATTAAATAACATCGTGTTTTTATTCTCTGTTGCGGGAGAAGAATAACACTCTGGTTCAAATAACTTATTTTTATGTTTAATTTTCGGACATAAACCATAACAATCCAAACTCACTACTCTTATACGTAACACGAGATAATGGGAGACACATTTACACAATTTGGGGAGGGAGACAAGGATCGGGTGTCTCACAGACCTATCACGTTTTGCACCCCCACCCAACGACCCTCTCTCTGATTTTTTACACAATCAGAAAATGAAAAAGGGAGGTTGGGATGGGACGCCACTATTGGAGCTTCTTCTTCATTTTGGAAGAAGACATTTTGTTGAGATACAAGCTGTTACATGATTTAGACATGATTGTACCGAGTGTATACGCAGTGTATACTTATTGTATTTCTGGTATACAATAGCATGGGCTGTGATGATTACGTGTTATTTGGGCCATTTGTATTTACCGAGCCCACTTCATGTCTGAGCCCCATTTCATTTTCTTATTTGGGTCCATTGACCCGATCCGTTATGTATTTGTATATATAGGGGTCCCCAGATATTTTGGGACCCCCCGGACTTCATTTTTCTGTTTTCTCTTCTCGGTTTAATAAACGCTCTGAGTTCCAGAGTCTTCTCAAATCCTCCTCCTTCTCTCTACTTTCTCTCTCTATAATCTCCATGATTTCTCGGCTTAACCTCGATATTTTCATGGTATCAGAGTCAGGCTCATCCCAATTATTTGTTACCGATATTGGGCCCACATTTATGTTGTCCACGCTCCAGAGATCTGGGCATGAGGGGGGGTGTTGAGTTGTCCCACATCGGAGGGATTTGAGGTCCTTGGTCTCCTTATATGGCTTGGGAAATCCTCACCTCATAAGCTAGCTTTTGGGGTTGAGTTAGGCCCGAGGCCCATTCTTTTCATGGTATCAGAGCCTCGACGACGATCCGATCATGTTTCTATGTGCTTTGTTTTCTTGGATGAAATCTGTTTCGAGGTTTTTGGGGGTGATTTCTGAGACCTCACGGTCGATGAAGATTTTCGACCTATCGGAGACTTTTCTGAGTCTCTCATCGTGATATCGGAGTGTATTTTCTCCTCCTGAACATTCTGGAAGATTTTATGATGTTTTTGGTTGGTTGATTTTGGATGACCTATCGGCTTCTAGGGTTTCTGGTGGTTTAACTTGAGGTTTTACTGCCTTCCGGTGGCTCGATTCTCACTCGGTGGACGTTTTGGGTGCTTCTCCGACGTTCCTGACCACATTTCCAGTAAAGTTGCTTTTAAGGTTACACCTAGGGTTTCTCTGTTGATTGAAGGCCGATCTTCTCTGGTCGCGAAGAAGGAGAGTAACTCTGTCCTTATCTTCGGTATTATATGTGATTGTTTGACTGTGTACTTGTGAGCATCTGGTGTTGTCTGTGAATACCTGACTTGAATGTATTCTATTTGTTGGTTGTTGTATGTGGATACCTATTTTGGTTGTATTCTGTTTGTTGAAAAAGTTGTTCATTTAAGCTGGTTCATTGACTATGGCTTCTAACACAAGTACTGGTGCCTCCCCTTCCCTAGACTCTTCTAGTCCCCTTTTTGTATATTCTTCTGATGTCCCTGGGGTATCTCTGGTTCCCACTCCCTTCTCGGGTAGTGGTTATGGGGGCTGGAGACGTAAAATGATTGTTGCCTTATCAACCAAAAACAAAATCAGTTTTGTTGATGGCACATACTCCCGACCTACCACCAATGTGGCTCAACAGAGGTTGTGGGATAGGTGCAACAACATTGTGATTTCTTGGTTGACTGCTTCCCTTTCCCCTGCAATTGCTGAATCTGTGCAGTACTCTGACATTGCACAGAGCATATGGTCCCAACTCCAGGCCAGATATGGCACTGCAAATAGGACATAAATATTTGAATTGAAAAGAGAGTTGTCCCACACCTCTCAAGGGTCCTTAGATATAGCTTCTTATTTCAACAAGCTAAAAGGTCTGTGGGAATAACTTGATTCTATGTGTGCCAATCATGGTTTAAGGTGTGTATGGCTGCAAAAGATGGTATAGTTCAGGAATGTGATGATAATAAGGTCTTTCAGTTTTTGATGGGTCTGAATGAAGCTTATATGAGGGTCAGGAGTAATCTTTTGATGATGCAGCCTCCTCCTTCTCTTGACAATGTTTATAATATGGTCCTCAATGATGAGAAGCAAAGACAAATTCAGTCTTCCTCTCACTTTGATCCAGCCTCTGTCTCTTTCAATGTACATACAAACAGGCAGCCTGTTGGATTTAACAAGACCACAGTGTCTATTCCTCCTCCTCCTTTTAGATAGAGAGTCAATTTTGACCAACAAAGAGTCAATTTTGACCAAGCCAGGGGACCTTTATTTTGTAGATACTGTAAAAAATCTGGACACTTAATTGATAAGTGCTTCAAGATCCATGGGTATCCAAAAAGTGCCACCTTTAACAAGGGAAGGAGGCCTGCTGCTGCTCATCTGAGTACTAGTCTGGATTCTTCTATTTCTGATGGTCTGTTATCTGTTCCTCAAGGGAATCCTCCTGCTGGTCATCACTCTATTGCAAGACTGGATGGCCAAAGCTCTGTGATACCAGGGTTGAGCAGACCTGATTATGACCAGTTGATGAACTTGTTACACCAGACCAAGTTGGGGGAATCCACTGCTCAAACTCCTCCTCCCATATTTGCTGCAAACTTTGCTGGTACTATGTTAACTGAAAACCCTGTATCTGATTCCAAAATTTGCTTGCTTACTTACATTAATTCTGTCACCTGGATTATAGATTCAGGTGCCTCTAATCACATGACACATGATAAACAACTACTTTTTAACATTATACCTTTAACTCTGCCATATCTTGTCACTCTTCCAAATGGCTATAAAGTGAAAGTGACTTGCACTGGCTCCTTTGCCTTGACTTCTTCCATCACTCTTCACAATGTACTGCTAGTTCCTTCTTTCAAACACAACTTGATTTCTGTTCACAAGTTAGTGAAGCAGTTGCATTGTATAGTTATGTTCACTGAACATTCCTGCTTACTACACATGATACAGGACCCTTCTCTGAGCCACAGGATCTTGGTAGAGAAGCTGCTGGCCTGTATAAACTAGCTTGGGTTCCTTCTTCCCCTTCTCCCTCTGTTAATTGTTCTTCTACTTCTGTTTCTCCTGTATCTGCTTCTTGTAATGATAACAAAGTTATTGCATTGCCTTATGTGTCTGTTTCTTGTAATGATGACATCTTGTCTGATAACAAGGTTGTTTCTTTGCCTTCACATGTGAATAGTTCCATCTCTAATAATGAATTTGCATCTGATATGAATTACATTTGGCACTTAAGGCTTGCACATACTCCATTTGCAAATATGAAATGCATTTCTGGTCTGTCTTTTCCTTTTGCTTCCAAACAACCCTTTCCCTGTACAGTCTGTCCCATGGCCAGACAGACCAGGCTTCCTTTCCCTGATAGCTCCATTAGAACTTCTAGGCCTTTTCAACTGATTCATGTGGACACCTGGGGTCCTTACCATACTCCAACTTCCTCTGGTTGCAAATATTTCCTTACAATTTTTGATGACTTTTCAAGGGCAACTTGGACACACCTGTTGGGATCCAAAAGCAATGCCTTTTCTATGCTTAAGTGATTTCTTTCTTTGGTCAGAACCCAATTTAATGTTGTGGTTCAGACTGTTAGAAGTGACAATGCTTTAGAATTAGGCTCTAGCAATGAGGGTATTTCTTTCTTTAGCAGCCAGGGGATCATACATCAAACCTCCTGCCCTCACACTCCTCAACAAAATGGTGTTGTTGAGAGAAAGCATAGAACTCTTCTTGAAACCTGTAGGGCTTTGCTTTTTCAATCTGGTTTGCCAGTATCTTTTTGGGGGGATTGCTTGTTGACTGCCACCTATCTTCTTAATAGAATACCCACCAGATCGCTTCATAATAAGTCTCCTCATGAAATTTTTTATGGGAAAATTCCATCATATACTCACTTGAGGACTTTTGGGTGCCTTGCCTTTGCCACTGTTCCCATCCCTCAAAGGGATAAGCTAAAGCCAAGAGCCATTCCCTGTGTTTTCCTGGGTTATCCCTTTGGAAAAAAGGGTTATAGGCTATATGATCTTACATCTAGGAAGTATTTGGTCTCCAGGGATGTCTCTTTCATGAATCAGTTTTTCCTTTTAAATCTGTGTCTCCCTCTACTACTCCTCCTGCTTCTTCTTTTCCCTTTATTCCATCTGGAGAAAATGATGATGCCTCTGATTCTCCCATTCCTCTCTCTCCTCCTTCTTCTCCCACTTCTGTGCAGCTGCCTTTTCCTACCCCTTCCAGTCCTGCTGGTTCACCTCCTGTCTTAGCTCCTTCTCCATCTGTTCCTGCTCCCAGAAAGTCTCACAGACAACATAATCCTCCTTCATATCTTAAGGATTATGTCTGTCAACTCCCTGCCTTTTCTGGCTCATCTTCCTCCTTTTTGGAATCTGAGCCTCTATACTATTCTCAGGCAGCATCTGTTCCAGCTTGGCAAGCTGCCATGAGACAGGAGTTTGAAGCTTTGGACACTAACCATACTTGGGATGTTGTTCCTCTTCCTCCTGGTAAGAAACCCATTGGTTGCAAATGGGTTTACAAAATTAAATACAAGGCAGATGGCAGTGTTGAAAGGTATAGAGCCAGGTTGGTTATTAGGGGTGACACCCAGGTTGAGGGGATTGATTTTACTGAAACTTTCTCTCCTGTGATTAAAATGACTTCTGTGAAGTGCCTTATTGCTATGGCTGTCAAGAATCATTGGCCTCTTTTTCAACTTGATGTAAATAATGCCTTTCTTCATGGTGATTTGGATAGGATGTTTACATGAAACTCCCTCCAGGTTTGACAGTCTCTTCTTCTCCTTCTGGTTCTGTTTCTTCCTCTTCTTCTTCTTCTTCTCCCCAGAGGGTATACTCATTCTTTGAATGACTACTCCTTGTTCATCAAAGGTAAACCTGGCTCCTTTGTGGTGGTAGCTGTCTATGTGGATGACATAATACTCACTGGGGATGACAGTGATGAACTGACTGCTCTGAAACTGTTTCTGGATGCACAGTTTAAAATCAAGGACTTAGGGTCCTTGCATTATTTTCTGGGCCTTGAAGTGTCTGCTGTCCCTGGTGGGATGCACCTTAATCAGCACAAGTATATCTCTGATTTGCTGCATCAGTTTGACTGTATCAATGTTTCTTCTGTTGTGTTCCCTTTGGACATCAATGTCAAACTTCATGCTGATTCTGGTGATCTCTTGCCCTCTCCTGAACAGTACAGGAGTCTAGTTGGCAAGATGCTCTTCCTGACTCACACCAGGCCTGATATTTGTTTTGCAGTCAGCATGAGTCAATTTCTCAAATCCCCCAGACTTCCCCATATGACTGCTGCCTTGCATGTTCTGAGATATCTTAAAGGCACCCCCTCCTTGGGTTTATTCTATTCTGATCATGCTGATTTTTCTGTTGCTGGGTTTTCTGATAGTGACTGGGCTGCTTGCCCTGATACTAGGCGCTCTGTTACTGGCTTTTGTGTGTTGTTGGGTGGCTGTTTGATCAGTTGGAAATCAAAGAAACAGCCTGTTGTTTCTCTTTCCTCTGCTGAGGCTGAATACCGAGCCCTTAGCAAGGTTGTTGCTGAGTTGACTTGGCTCTCTTGCTTGTTGGCTGATCTTGGGGTGTCTATTTCCTCTCCTATTTCTGTTTTTTGTGATAGTATGGCTGCTGTTCATATTGCTAACAATCCTGTTTTTCATGAACGTACGAAACATATCGAGGTGGATTGCCATTTTGTTCGGGACTTGTTGCTTTCTGGTTTTATCAAGTTATTTCATGTGCCCACTTCCAGTCAGTTGGCCAACTTGCTCACCAAGCCTCTGCCTGGCTCTTTACTGCTTCCGCTGCTCTCCAAGTTGCAGGTGGTTCCCCCCTCCAACTTGGGGGGGTGTTGAGATACAAGCTGTTACATGATTTAGACATGATTGTATGGAGTGTATACGCAGTGTATATTTATTGTATTTCTGGTATACAATAGCATGGGCTGTGATGATTATGTGTTATTTGGGCCATTTGTATTTACCGAGCCCACTTCATGTCTGAGCCCCATTTCATTTTCTTATTTGGGTCCATTGACCCGATCCGTTATGTATTTGTATATATTGGGGTCCCCAGATATTTTGGGACCCCCGGACTTCGTTTTTCTGTTTTCTCTTCTCGGTTTAATAAACGCTCTGAGTTCCAGAGTCTTCTCAAATCCTTCTCCTTCTCTCTACTTTCTCTCTCTACAATCTCCATGATTTCTTGGCTTAACCTCGATGTTTTCACAATTTCTTCTTCAACCTTTTTTTTTGGGATAATCAAAGACAATAAAAGCCATAACCCCGTCCCTCACCTTCACGTCTGCGTCGTCCAGCCCTTCCCCCACGAACAGCCCCCATGACCACCTGAAACAGTCCACTGCAACACCATCGTCGACCACTCTCCATCGACGCACTGCCATAGCATCATCGTCGACCACCCAACGTCGACACACCACCATAACAACCCGTTAATCTCCAGCAACCAGACGACCCCTAGCAGTAAACTCACAAGGATATTTGGCTTTCCATGGAGGTTGAGTCGCATGAGAGCCGTTGAGTTCCTGTCGAGGTTGTTTGAGTTTACTTTTAGTTTTTCTGTTCGTGTTTGAGCTCCCCATTTCCGTCGAGGTCCGGGCTTTGGTCCGATAAAGTTTTCTGCTCGAACTTCTTGCACGTTGGATCAGGTTAGCGATTTAATGGGAGGTTTCGTTTCCGTCTTCCTAATCTCTGCTGCTTTTTGTTTTCCATGACAAATGTTGTCAATTTATAAGTGCTTTACATGGAAAGGACGTTCATCTTACATACTGATTTGGTTGTATCTGTTGTATGTTTTCATTAATGTGATAGATATTTGTTTGTTAATTTATAAGTTCATAGTTTATGTTCACGTACAGGAGCAATGGCAATCCTTAGTGTTTGTTTTCATTTGCTTGCTCTACTGGTATTTGGTTAATTGTTTTAATTGGATGAACAAGACGCGTTGAAGGTTTCCCTGTTAGTTTCCATTATTGATTCTTTTAGAAAAGAAATAGGAGGGTACGTTTGAGGGTTATTTCAATTTCATTTTTACCTTTAATTAATGCAATCTTGAACCCCCGTACTTGGTTTTAGTCGAGTAAAATCCTTTGAATAATAATTGAGACTAGCCTCGACACATAAAAAATATGTACAAATTGCGGGTTTCCCATAAATGTATATATTAAAAATGCTTAGACTTCGGGATAGGTCGTTTAGCGAATTTCACGGCCTTCCCAAAATAATGACACGGAAGACTCTCTAGACGCGTATTTAATAATGTTATCTCCCTAAACTCGGGTGCATATTTATATGACCAAAATCCAAATCTCGACGAAGTTGAAATGTGTCGATAATCACGGGTACATTGACTGTGACGTGGTTCGAGATACATTTTCACAACGTTGCAATTCCTTGTTAAAATAATAATAATAATAATAATAATAATAATAATAATAATAATAATAATAATAATAAATAATAATAATAATAATAATAATAATAATAATAAGCGACCGTGCTAGGACCACGAAATTCACCATTTTTGTTTCAATTTTTGCTTTAATTTTAACTTTTGCTTTAACTTTAACTTTTGATTTAACTTTTGCTTTGACTTTAACCTTTGCATTAACTTTTGCTTTTTTGCTTTAACTTTTGCTTTTGTTTTTCATTTAAACTTTAGCTTTAACTTTCGCTTTTGGCTTTAGCTTTAGCTTAAAAAAAGTTTTTAATTGTATAAAATCAGATGAATAAGCCAAATATAACAGTTGATTGACCGTGCCAGATCCACGAAATTCGGAAATGCCTAACACCTTCTCTCGGGTTAACAGAATTCCTTATCTGGATTTCTGGTACGCAGACTGTAATATAGAATCATTCTTTTCCTCGATTGGGGATTAAAACTGGTGACTTGGGACACCCTAAATCTCCCAAGTGGCGACTCTGAAATAAATAAATGAATCTCGTTCGATTGTCCTTTAATTGAAAAAACTCCCTTATGCCCTCTGGGGGAAAAAAGGGAGGTGTGACAATACCTAGGCTATCAAAAAACAACGGTCACCATTCTTCATACTCCATAGAAATCGAACGATGACAGAAAGAGAAGCAAGGATGAAAACAATAGCAGATGTAGCAACCAACGTCATAGGTCCTTTCAACGAGGCCGGTAGAGAAAACATTGTAAGCACAACACCCGGTAGTGCACTAGATAAGAAGATCTCACCCTCTTCAATTGAAGACTTAACGATTCTGCATGAGAAAGGGGCTTCTACATCTGCCGCCAAAGAAACACCCTCGGTAGTCAAGAAGCTACTGGAAGAGTGGTCGATAAACACACTAAGTAGTTTGCTCAAAAACGGTGAACTCGATGCTGCACGAGCAAGCAACACTCATGTCGATACCAGCGCCAGTGATGGTGCACTTGCAACCATCCTCAAGAAAATGGAGGAGATAGAGAATGAAAACAAAGCGCTCCGTGATCAAATGAAGGAGCAACAGGAAAGAGTAGACAAAATTCATGGTGCCCCTAAGCAAAGCGCAACGTAGGACGGTTCGTTGAACAACTGTACAGTGAGGAGGTTGCCCCTCACCCAATCCCAAAAACAATCAAGATGCCACAATACTTAAGAATATATGACCGGACTACGGATCCCAAGGATCATATGATTCATTACGTGACTACTGTGAAGGGCAACGATTTGCCTAAGGAACAAGTACCATTCGTACTGCTGAAAAAGTTTGGAGAAACACTGACAAGATGGGCCACTGTTTCTTGGTCGCTCTTGGACCATCTCTTTTTAATCCGCTAGGACAATAACGACGTTTGAACAGAGATGGTTCAAGAGCGACCAAGAAGTTGCTAAGCCGACTCATGAAATATCCCCCAGCACATGGGAAGAGATTCAAAATGCCTACTATGCTGAAGTAAGAGCGGATGAGACTATCTCAATGGGCCAACCCAACGACTAACGACGATACAGTCAGAAGCAAGAAGAGATCGACGCAACGGCGGGCGACTGGAACAACCCCCATGCTTCAACAAATAAAAGCATCAGCCTTACATCAGGACCACCCCATCCACCCCATCCAAGGCACCTTGATGCAGTGTAGCGACATGTCGTCCCACTCCGGAATGAAAGAGGTATGCCTCCTTTATTATCTGCCCATAACTTTTGTGTGTCCTCTTCAGAACAAGTGTACGCGCTGGATAAGCTGGGCACAAAGGTGCAGTGGCCGCAGAAAATGAAATCAGATCCTAGCACAAGGAGGTCAAACGTCCTGTGCAAGTTCCATCAGAAAAGGGGACACAAGACCGAAGATTGTATAGTTTTGCGACAAGAAGTGGTCAGGATGCTAAACCAAGGATACTTGAAAGAGTTGCTTAGCATTAAGGGAAAGACCAACTTTGCTAGAGGAAGAGATCAACAAAAAGGACCACTAAAGCCACCTTCTCCAGCACGCATCATAAATATGATCGGCGGCGACGACTCCGCAATCAACCACGTAAAGTTCACCAGCACGCACAAATTGAAATGCACAATCGCCCATGAACGGTACAATGACTTCGAAGATAGTATCACCTTCGATAAGTTTGATACTGACGATTTGTCTTTTCCTCATTATGATGCTTTAGTTATAACTTTGCGTATCGCTGATACTGATGTCAAGAGATTTATGGTAGACGACGGAAGTGGCGCTTGTATTATCCATCCAGGAGTCCTCATGCAAATGAGACTCGAAGATATGGTAATACCGCGTCAGATAACACTAACATATTTTAATAATGCAGTAGAGCGGACCTCCGGAGAGATATCATTGCCAGTCTTAGCAGGGGTAGTTACGCTGGAAACCATATTCCATATGATGAACCAGGAAACGGCTTACAACGCCATCATAGGGCGCACCTGGATACACGCCATGTGGGCAGTCCCCTCGAGCTTCTACCAAGTTATCAAATTCCCTACCCCATGGGGAGTATTCAGCATCCGAGGCGAGCCACGTACCGCTCAGGAATGCTATCGAATAGCCCAAGACTGCACACACACCAAACAGCTAAAAGGAGCAAGTGCAGAATCATAGCAATCAGTCGCGTCAGGGGCTAAATCCAACCCGAAAGCGGAGGCTATCAAAGACCAGAAATCGTAGAAAGATGCAAAGCAACAGTCCAAGACCTCGACCCAGTCCAATTGGACGACGCCGACAGCTCAAAGAAAGCCTACATCGGGAACAGACTCAGTGACCCAAATAAGTACAACCAATTCTTAGCTAACCACGCAGATTTGTTTGCTTTCTCCCATTCAGATATGTCAGGAATCCCGAAAGACATCGTCTCACAAGTTGAATGTCGACCCGCTATACCCCGTGTACGGCAAATGAGGAGGAAGTTCTACGCTGCAATCAACGAGGCAATCAGTGAAGAAGTGGACAAATTATTAGCAAACGGTTCCATCAGCGAATTGAAGTACCCGCAATGGGTCGCTAATGTCGTCATCGTCAAAAAGAAAAATGGGAAATGGAGAATGTGTGTGGATCTCACCTACTTGAACAAGGCATGCCCAAAGGACTCATTCCCATTACCCTACATCAACCAGCTGATAGACGCCACCGCCGGGCACGAACTGCTAAGTTTCTTAGACGCCTACTCCGGCTACAACCAAATTATGATGGTCGAAGAAGATCAAGAAAAGACAACTTTCATCACTCATGAAGGGACGTACTGCTATAAGGTGATGCCATTCGAGCTCAAAAACGCAGGAGCAACGTATCAAAGATTGGTTACCAAAATGTTCAAGGAATAGCTCGACAAGAATATGGAAGTTTATATCGACGACATGTTAGTAAATTCAACAAAGAAAGAGGATCACATTGATCACTTGAAAGAAGCCTTTGAGATACTGAGACAGTACAGGATGAAGCTAAACCCTAAAAAAGTGCGCCTCCGGCGTGGCCTCGGGGAAATTTCTGGGCTTCCGCGTATCACAACGAGGTATTGAAGTCAACCCGGACCAGATCAAGGCAATAGACGCAGTACCCGGAACTTTGAAGAGCAAGAAGCAGGTACAAAAATTAACGGGGCGAATAGACGCCCTATCAAGATTTATCTCACAATCCTCCGACAGATACCATAAGTTCTTCAACGTATTGAGAATGGATCATGAGTTACAATGGAACGAATAATGCATCGAGGCCCTAAGAAATTGAAACTTACTTATCGTCACCACTATTACTGGTTAAAGGAAACCCGGGCGAGTGCCTGCTTGTATATCTGGCAGTGTCCGAAGTTGCTGTCAGCGTTGTCTTGGTCTCCGAAACTAAAGGTACACAATCTCCTATTTTCTATATCGGCAAAACCTTAGTGTATGCCGAAACAAGCTATTTCCACTACTCGAGAAGTTGGCTCTCGTCCTAGTCGTAGCTTCATGAAAGCACAGAAACTATTTTCAGTGCCACCCCATAAAGGTGATAACGACCTTCCCCTTGAGAAGCATCCTACACAAGCCCGAAATTTTGGGTAGGCTCTCTAGGTGGGCCATAGAGCTCAGCAACTATGACATACTGTACCATCCAAGAACCGCCATCAAGTCATAAGTGCTTGCTGACTTTGTCGCCGACTTCAGTGCAGAGATACTGCCAGAGGTGGAACTGGGAGGCTTTTCGCGACTCCCCCAAGACCGACCTCTAGACTCTTTATAACGATAGCGCTGCCAATGCCTTAGTATCGGGATTGGGACTCGTCCTCGAAGTCCCCACGGGTGAAATAATTCGTCAGTCCATACGATGCCCCAAAATGACTAACAATAAGGCCGAGTATGAGGCTGTGGTTGCAGGTATGAAGTTAGTTATCAAATACGGGGCCCAAAGACTCACCCTCCACTGCGACTCCCAACTCGTAGTAAATCAAGTCATTAGGACTTACCAAATCAAACAACGGAGGCTATAAAAATACCAATTTGAAATCTACAAGCTGATGACTTAATTCGACGAGTGCCACTTCGAACAAATACCCAGGGAAAAAAACGTCAAGGCAGATGGCTTAGCAAAACTAGCCGCGACTACCAGAAATATCAACAAGGAAAGTGTTGTCCCGCTACTCCATTCGGCCATAGATCACGTTGAGGTACTTTCTTTAAACCTTACTTGGGACTGGCGCAACCAGTTTGTATCCTATCTGTAGGACGGGACACTCCCACGTGACGAGAAAGAAGCCAAAAAACTCTGCATGCAAGCCGCCCGATACAGCCTGATAGAGCATGATCTCTACAAAAGAACGTTTGGTGGACCCATCGCTAAGTGCCTTGGGCCGCACCAAATGAGACAAGTATTAGAAGAGGTACATGAAGGCTATTGAGGCGCTCATATAGGTAATCGTGCCCTCGTCCGCTGCCTCATCTGAGCCGGTTATTACTGGCCCACTATGAAAAAGAGGCAGCAGAATACATCGGTAGGTTCGAACAGTGCCAAAAAGTACACCCCCATGATACACCAACCAGGAGAGCTTCTCCACTCAGTCACCTCGCCTTGACTCCTCATCAAGTGAGGAATGGATATAATAGGTCTCCTACTAGCGGGACGAGGGAAGGTACGATTTTCTCTAGTTTTGACTAATTATTTTTCAAAGTGGGTAGAAGCAGGTGCGTATGCAAAGATACGCGAGCAGGAAGTCATCACCTTTATATGGTAAAACATCATATGCCGCTTCGGCATCCCTAAAGAGATCAGCTGCGACAACGGCCCCCAGTTCATCGAAAAAAAGACAACTGAGTTCTTCGAGAAATGGAACATTAAGAGGATACTCTCCACTCCATATCATCCCACCGCCAACGGCCAAGCCGAGTTCTCCAGCAAAACAATATTGAACATATTGAAAAATAAACTCGAAGAAGCTAAAGGGCCCTTGCCAGAATTACAACAAGAAGTGTTGTGGGCACATAGAACCACACCCAAATCCAACACAGGAGAAACGCGGTATTCATTGGTCTATGGAACTGACGTACATACCTGTTGAAATCGTGGAGCCAAGCCTGAGATATTCACACACCAGCAGGGCAGACAACGACAGGTACAGACTTCAAGACCTGGACGAGGCCGAAGAACGAAGGGATATGGCCCACATAAGAATAACGGCCCAAAAACAACAGGTTGAAAGATATTATAACAAGAAGGCCAAAATAAGGGCACTCAAAGTGGGCGATTACGTCCTCAAAGCCAAAACATTAGCGTCAAAGGATCCGAGTGAAGGAAAATTGGGTACCAACTGGGATGGACCATATAAAATCACAGCAGCAACAAACAAAGGAGCATTCCAATTAGAAACAATGGAGGGAAAAACACTCCAAAATAACTGGAACGTCTCCCACCTCAAATACTTTAACTTCTGAAAGGCGTCCCCGAAATCGTACTCTTTTTCCCTTATCCGAGTTTTTTCCCAATTGGGTTTTCTCGGGAAGGTTTTAACGAGGCGACGAAGGGGACACCTAGTTGTGTGTAAGAGCAAGTTTATCATATCGACCAGTCGATACTGTCTCTCGGCCAATATAATAAAGGGATTACACTAGTCGAGTCTCCGCAGTATGGGAAAAACTTTACATTTTTCAGAATTATCCTCTATTATGTAAGCGGGATAATGCCATTATCTCCATTATGTAAGCCACTAAGGCCATTATCTCCATTACGTAAGCGTGCTAAGGCCATTATCATCATTATGGTATGCGGCTAAGGCCACTCTCTCTATCCGTGCAAGCGGCTAAGGCCGTGTGAAAATCAACAATGGCTAAGGCCATCGCCATTAAACATCGACCCAGTTTGACCATGGTGGATAACAATCGACGATGGTCGAAGTCATATACTCCTACACTGGCTAAGGCCATTGCCATTAAGTCGTCGACCCAGTTCGACCATGACGGATAACACTTCGACGAAAATCGAAGTTATATCCTACTGGATAAGACCATCGCCATTACGCGGTTCGACCCAGCTCGACCAATCAACAAATAACATTCCGACAACAGTTCCGAAGTTACTGGTCTTATCACGATTACCTCAAGACCAAACTTTGACATGTTACCTACGATGACATTTGGTCCAAGGGGGATCTCCCCCAATTCAGCTACACCCCAAGAACGCCTACAATCATTTAGATACTGCTCAAAGTCATGATAAATTCTTCTACAAACAAACGAACATCGCCTCTGGGAAGGTGAAGTTTCAAAAAATGAAGAATAACCTGGAAAGGAATAAACAGCAAAAGTATAATTCGATATATTACAGCAAAATAATGCATCTAAACATTCAGCTCCGTGAAGGGTCCCAATTACATTCCAAAAAAGGGATAGAAAAGAAATATATATCAAATATTACAAGCTGATTTGACATCCTGTCCGTCGCCCCCTGGCTGTCCACTGCCCTGTCCATCGACCCCGGGCGTGGTAAACTTCGTTATACCAGGAATCAGAGTCTTACCCGCTTGATAGCTCCTCTAAAGAATATAGCCCTCGCACTCAGGGGGTAATCATAACTGCACCCGAAGGCTTCCCGAGCGGGAACGAGCCTCAAGCCGCCACATCTGAACCTTCATCCTTAGCTCGACCCTGCACAACATGAAGCTCCTTGAACATCCAGTTTCTGGATTCAAAATAAACCCTACATCTCATGCGCAATTACGGCACGCATCCCTTTATCAGATGAGGATTACCAAAATGAAGTTGAAAGTTGCGAAGGCCGAACCGGGTCCTCATGCATTGGCTGGACACTTTGCCTAAGAACTGCAAACCTCCTGTCATCTTGGCTTCGAGTCTGGCAGTCAGGCTCCGCCACCCTAACATTTCAAATTCAATTAAGGCATTCTTTGCTGCCACCCTCCGACTATGCTTAGGGCTGCAGCTCTCTCACCCCTCCTCGAACTTGAGAAGTGATTCCAACTCACTTGTTAATTGAGCCACGGCCCTCATCAGCTGCTCGTCTTTCTACTCCAATTTCGCTACTCTACGTTCCAGATAGGGCTTCCTTCTGCTTAAGACCCTCCGCCGAAACTCCCAAAACTCGGGATCTTGCCTGGAAAAGATCCACCGCCGCTTGATGCTTGGAGCGTGTACCGTTGGTACCTTTTTACCATCTTATTAAATATAGTCTCCTTTTTCTGCTCACGGCGCCTCCCACTCCATCTCCAAAACAAGGGGTCTGAAAGGAAAGAGAAGAATTTGGTAGACACCAAAACCGTCCTCACGATCACGCAAAAACAAAAGGATAATTGTAAGAATCATGCTCAAGACGACCCTTTGAGACAACTCCGCATCGCTGACGGTTTTTAGCATTTCACGCTCAGGGGAGGCATACAACAAGTGCAAGCTCCAACGCCGCTTGTGTCGTTGTGCACTAATAATATTGTAAGTCCCCAAGTTGATTTATTTTGAATCATCGATATCGACGATCACACCCATCTGCCGTCATTTCCACATGCGTGAGACCGCCCACAAACTCATCTACATCTCCATGTGGCGATGTCGGAGTCTTCGATCTATACTTAGCAGCCCCGCCAACTCCATTCAACAATGGTTGCTCTGAGCCACCTTCAGCGGCACGAGCCGAGCTAGTACCGGCTTGATGGGCCATCCTCCCGGAATGAATAGGTGTAGGCCATAAAGATGGGTCTCAGGCGTTTGACGAGGCATGCTACTACTTTCATCTTCAGCATATCCACCGCCTTTCCCGTCTTCAAGCCTTTGCCTTTTTCTCTCAACCTACTCCTCACCCTTGAGAAGACTCGTCTGTAGGTTGTGGAGTTGGTACCTATGGCGTCGCTTCGCTTGCAACTGCCATCACAGGCGCAACCCCTCACAAAAGGAACCACAGAGATACCCCCTCAGACAGATGCACAAAGTATCTTTTGAGTATCCGGCCTGTCGACAATAGATGACTCAGTCGATGAAACTTGTAGAGATCTTCTCCAACTAAAGTCGAGAAACTACATGAAAGGCCTACGGGGCCGTAATGCTGAAAGGAAATGAGTTTTCGGACCATGTGCGGGTCTCTTCCGCATAAGGTAGCAAACTCAGCTACCCATTTCCTAATTCTAGTGATGAGCCGGGGTGGATGAGCCCTTCGCTGCAAAAAGAAAAATAATACAATTCAAGAACCGCCTAGCCACGTATGGCAAAGAATTCAATGAATGGAAACGCTTACGTTTCGAATTCTCACTTCTCCGGGTATCCGACAGGGTTGAATACCAGGCGTTCCGTCTTAATGAAGAAGTACCTGCACCAATACCCCCTACTGGGTGGATCATCAGTCCTAACCAACCATTCCTTTCGCACCACGGCTCCCTTCAGAATATAGCACGGTTCCACTTAGGTAGCCGGCGTTGAATAGCTGCAAAAGATGGTGGACGGAGAAGGACTCGGCACACAGCCAGCTCAGAGTATGTAGACAGTATCCTACATACCTTTAAGGTATATGAAGTGAGCTGAGACGGACTACACGTTAAAGGAAAGATAGGGAGATTGTAACCAATTGAAAACGGATATCCACAGAATGCACAATACCCCGGTCTATGGACGTTCACGTAATCGGTTCTCGCCAGAACCATCTCCATATAAGCAGATATGTCGTACGCAATACCCGAAGATCGTCCAATGATGATCTTGCGTTTAACTCACAAATGCCTTCCTGAAGTTGTGCGGGAGAATCCTTGTTGAAGTCATTCCGAGTTAGAAGTCTTCTTTCCTAGAAAGTTATCCACAGTGAGAGGGGTGGGTCCTTTTCCCCTTCTCCCTCATCACCGCCATTGCGAGGGAGGCGGTATATTCTTGATGGGAATAGCATCTAGAATCCCTCAGGTTATTCCGCCGGGATTTAAGCGCGATGATTTTCGTTCAAGGAATAGTGTATGACACAACGAAAGGAAGGTTTCTGAGAAACGATGAATCTTCGGTGAAAGACGGTGTTTATTTAAGAAAAAGCTAAAGAGAAGTTTTTGAAAATGATCAAAAGTTGCATCAAGTTGAACCCTTCCCCTATTTATAGGATTGGGTGGCATTAAAATCGAAGTGGCATATTTCAAACGGGCTCGGGAAACCAAAACGTCATAACATCTTTTTTTGTTACCTCGTGAATAAATGTAGATGATTGACGCATTTTTTTGACGCGCATGTCTGACGCTACTCTGAATAAAGGTATTGGGCGTCAGCTTTTCAATAGTCTCCAACGTTACCCTTCTATCGGTTAAGTTACCACCTTCGAACTAGGTCAAATTCTCCCAATACAAAGTTCGTGGTTCCACCCATCGGGGACGCACCCTGATGCAACCCCGAAGAACGGAGAGGTACTAACTGTATGGGGTCAAATTCGACCCCCTGCGTCCCTACGTTTGGCGTGGGTGACCGTCAGGCGTGCACTTGCTAAAGAGGGGGTACGACCTAGGGATGGTGGAACAAGCGACACTATAGGTCCCCTTCGTCCTTTCAAAGGAACGTATTCAGTTCATGTATGTTTTAGCATTTCGAGGGGAGGGTCTCTAATATATAAAAGGGACCCAAGCAATGTAAGCAATGAGGGGGGATTCTTTATTAAACGATTATTTGTCTCTCTCTCTAAAAACCATAACTCTTCACGATCATTCAATGTGCTGAGATAGAAGACAAAACATAACACATCATATATATCAAATCAATCGATTACAATTTACCCTTAATTTATTTCAATAAGATTTGCTCGGAAAGTATTTGATAATCTTTTGAGTCACACAACCTTCGTAGTAGTCCAAGCTGTAGCCCCCGCGAGCACCTCATTTCTCAACCTTGGAACTTGTAAACTGTTGGCTTATTTCTTAGACAGGCTTTTTTACTTATTTGTTACCTCTCTTTCTTCTTTTGGCGGGTGTCTTTGTTAATCGATGGGTGCCTAGATAACACTTGTATAGAGGTTTAATTGTGTTGTGTTAAATCTGGAAGGGTTTTGCAAAAGTCTTGGAGAATGAATGGGTTGTGCTTTAACAGTAAGATTTTTGGATCAAAAACAAATGATACTATCTTGTTAACATTAGCAATATTGACTTGCCTGTTAAGTATAATGCCAACAGCTTTCTCTTCTATCAGGGTGCAAACTAGGCTTGTTTAGCTTGGTTTTATAAAGATCTTTTTGCGATGAATCTCCTCTCTTTTTTTCTTTTTCTTTTTTTCTATTGTGTATAGTTGATGCAGATTCCTCACAAGATAAGACAAGATTTGGGTACATACTATCCTCCCCAGATCCCACAGTGGTATAATACTTGGTATATCATCATTGTTGTTGTTGTGTAATTGATGCAGATTAAAACACAGCCAAAATGTTTGTGAAAAGTTTCTTCAAAATTAGATCTGGCTAGTGGCTACGCCAACTAATTTTTCAACAATTGCCCTAACTCGATATTTTCAAGTTAATGCCAATTCAACCGGTTTAAATGTGAATATTCTTTTTTGCATGATGGCCTTTGATCAATCACAGTACTCATCTCAAAACATTAACACTTGTGTACCTGATAACGTGACCACTTAAACTCATAAACGTAATGTGGAGTCAATACAATTAGACAAATGAAGGATATCATGCAGGAAGCTTACATAATTACAAGTTACTCTGTTAACATACGGAATATCACAGATTGATATCGAGCATAAAATTGAAGAGATGAACCGAGAGAAAGAAAAGAGAAAGAAAAACTCACGGGTCTCTATTTTCTATGTGTCGGTGTTTACAAAGAAAAATGAATCAATAATAATAAAATACAGAAGCCTCTAGAATATATATAGCACTTTGGGCCGAAATAATTGTAAATGTATTGTGTGTGTGGCCAGAACTTGGGCTGCTTAATCAGGTCCAGAACTTGGAACCTGCTGGGCTGCAGTCACTAACTCTAAAACCCCCCTTCAAGGTGGAGGGTGATTGAAACCCCCAGCTTGAGCAATATGGAGTGATGCAGAAGTCCTGTCAAAGGCTTAGTAAAAAATATCAGCAAGCTGAGAGGCAGTGGGAACATGATGCAAGGCAATAAGGCCCTTATGAAGCTTGGTTCTGATGAAGTGGCAAGAGATCCACTCCGCATGTGTTTGGTCCGCTTCGTGAAACACATGATTCTTGGCAATGAGTAGGGCTGCCTGATTATCACAAAAACAGGCACAACAGTGGTAACAAGAACACCAAAATCTGAAGCAGAAGTCTAACAAGCCAGGTGAGCTCACCAACAACTTTACTCATGGCCCTTTGTACTTCAGCCTCAGCAAAGAAAGGGACACCACAGGTCTGCTTCTTAGCCTTCAAAAACCGATAAGAGAGCCACCCAAAGATAATACAATACCCAGAAATAGATACATTCCTAGTGTGTCGGGTAGGAAGCCAGTCACTATCACAATAGGCAGACAAGGAGAGATCAGGGGTGTTGTTGATGAAGACCCCAACTGCAGAAGTTACTCCTAAGATATCTGCGTGTATGCAAGGCTTGCAATGCATGTGAGAGGAAGTAGGCTTCTGAAGATACTGGCTGAGGTGTTGCATAGCAAAGTCCAAATCAGGTCGAGTGTGAATGATAAATTGAAGCTTCCCCACCAGGATTCTATATGATTCAGGAAGATGGAAGAGGATGTCCTTCAGCCATTTTGAGCTTGACAGCCGAAGGTCAATATGACAGGTAACAGGAGGAAACATCTCTTCAGCAGTGATATGCTTGATAAGGTCGAAGTAATAAATTTCGGTTATGATGAAGAAGCAGCCCATTAGAGTGGTAACTGACTTCAATGCCAAGAAAATATTTGAGGACTCCCAAGTCCTTGATTTTCAACTCAAGGTCCAGAAAGCTCTTCAAAGACAGTAATCTCCTCCAAATCATTACCAGTGAGAATAATTTCATCAACATAGATAGCCAACAATACAATAGAAAGAGGCAGATTTCTTAAAGAAAAGGGAATAATCATTGAAAGAAGAAGAATAGCCCCTAGAACATAAGGCTTTGAGACAGCTTGGCATACCACTGCCTAGAAGCTTGCTCTCAAACCATATAAGGATTTCTGAGAGAAACTAGAGGAAAAGAAGAGGAGGAACATGTGACAGTCAGGCCAGGAGGCAGTCTCATATAAACTTCTTCATCCAAATCACCATGTAAAAAAGCATTATTCACTTCAAGTTGAAAAAGAGACTCAGTTCCGTTTAACAGCCACAGCAATTGAGGGACTTAATAGTGGAAAATTTGACAACAGGAGAAAAAGTCTTCATTGAAATCCACACCCTCAACTTGGGTGTCAGCCCTGACAACCAATCCTAGGCTTCTTATCCTTTCCACAGACCCATCAGCCCTGTACTTTATCTTATTTCAACCCATTTGCAACAAATAGGTCTTTTACCAGGTAGGAAGCTGAACTATGGACCAAGTAGTGATCCAATATCTTTCAAGGCTGCTAACTCCTTTGTCCATTGCCCTCCTTCCATGAAGAAGAAGAAGAGGCAGTCCTGCTGATAAGAGGTGGAGGCTCTACCTCTTGCACTGTTAACCAAACTGTGAAAGCAAGTGGAAGAAGAACTGGGGCCAGGAAAGAGATGGGCAGAGAGAGTGCAGACATATCTGTTGGAGATCTCAGCAGGAGGAACATGAAGTCCTGTCTTGGACCTTCTGAAGGAGCAAGTTCTAGCAGGCATAGGAGGATGAATGGTGTGGGGAAGAAGGGGATGAGAAGGAGAAGGAAGGGGTGTAGAAGTGGAAGAATGTGGAGGAAGTGTTGAGCAAGGAGTTCATCCAAGTAGGCTAGGAGGCCAAGCAGGGCTATGGATTAAGAGTAACTACAATGAACAGGAAAAGCATTCCCTCAAGGAGCAAAGGGAAATACATCCTCATGGAAGACTACATCCTTGGAGATGATCACTGGAAGCTTAGACTCTTCAAGTTGTACAACTTGTATTCCCTTTTTACCCAATGGCATATCCCAGAAACAGACAAGGATCATCTCTGCAGTTCTTAAATTGATTCCTATTCTGTTTGGGGACTGAAGCAAAACAAACACAACCAAATGTTTTAAGATGGTTATAAGAAGGAATTTGTCCAAAAAGCAACTCAAACGGTGACATATTGAAGTAGTTTGGAAGGAAAATCTATTTGATTAGATAGGTTCCAGTAAGGGACACAATCTCCCCTGAATCTAAGGGGTAGTTGGGAATGAAAAAGTAAGGAACTCTGGAGGTTTCTAGCAGATATCTATGTTTTCTTTCAACCACACCATTTTGTTGTGGTGTATGAGAACAGGAGGTTTGGTGTATTATTCCATTTTCAGCAAAGAAATCATACTACCAGAACCACTAGACCCAAGTTCAAAAGCATTGTCACTTCTGAATTGTTTGTACAGCAGTCTAGAATTGAGTTTTGATCACTGGAAATTGAAAGCTTTGATAAGGGGAAAGTCATTGCTCTTGGACCCCATAAGGTGAGTCCAAGTAGCTCTAGTAAAGTCATCAACTGATTGTTAGGAAATATTTACATCCACTTATAAGTGGAAGTGGACAGACTCCCCGGTATCCACATGAATGAGTTGAAAAGCATGTGTTGTCTTAATGGAACTATCATCACGAAAAGGCAGTTTCTGAGATTGCCTGGCTAATGGGCAAACAGTACATATGAAAGGTTGTTTATTTGCAAATTTGAACACTGGAATATGAGGGATATGTCTTGCATTCCAACAAAAGCTATGTGACCTAGTCTATTATGCCAGTAACATCTCCATTTTATTCAATTCAGAGTGGTATGTACAATGAGAGGAAAGAAACAGAATCAACAGCTAATGGAGAATGGTATTTACAAGGAGTATAAGATTGAAGTAAGAAGAGAAGAAGATTGCACAAGCCCTGTAAAGTCCATGGTCCAACTTGTACCAATTTCCAGCTGGCCTCTTCAAAGAAGGGGCCTGTATCAAACAAGAGAACTTAGTAAATAGGACGAATAGAATTCAATTGTTTTCACAAGCTTGGATACAGAGATAAATTGTAATGAAAGCTGGGAATATAAAGGACATGAAATAGAATGAAACAAAGGAATTGGTATTGGGATCCAGTACATGTTACCTCTTCAACCTTATAACCATTAGGCAAGGTAACTAAGTATGGTATAACTAATGGCTTGATATCAAACAGAAGTGCTTTTGTTAGAGGTCATGTGATCAGCTGGCTACCAGAATCTATAATCCAAATGCATTCTCTAATTTTGGTTACACATGCAAGCCCCAATAAGCAATACATTCTTTAGACAATTGTGGGGAGAAAAAGTACCAGCAAAGTCGGCAGATGCCATAAAGACTGGATTGCTGTTGAGACTCTGAAAACTTGTGTCTGTTGAAACAGCAACATGAGTTGTGAATATTGATCTTTGGTCAAACCAGGAATCAAAGATTCTGATTCAGAGGACCCCTGAGTACAATGAGCTTATTGTTTGGAATAACCCAACAGAGTTCACACATCTCCTGCACCTCAACATTTGCAGCAGTCCTCTTGGCTCCTTGTAAATTTGAATAGTCTGGTGGGAATCCATGGGGTAGTTTGTAGCACTTGTCAATCATATGACCAGGTTTCTTGAAATATCTACACACTAAAGTTTGTCTTGTTGAGTATCAAAGTTGACTCTTATGATTGAACTGTTTAGAATGGGCAGGTGTGCCAGGGACTTTGTCTGGTGAAATAAGTGTTGAAAGCACTTAGAGTCACTACGGAATTGAGAGGGTGATTGATGTAACTTGTCTTTGCCTCTCATCCTGAAGTAGAATGTTGTACGCACTATCGAAAGAGATGGGGGAGGCTGCAGCATGAGGATGTTGCCCCGGACTCCAACATATGTATCGTTAAGCCCCATGAGAAATTGATGCAGCTTGTTTTCATTCATCCTCCTTTTGAAGCTTCGAGTCTGGCAGCACATGTACAAGTAAGCTACACGAGATGCACGCATAAAACCCAACTCATAACATCCCACAATCTCTTCAGCTTGTCTGAAGTAAGATGCTATATCTAAAGATCCTTGACTAGTAGATGCTAACTCTTGCTTAATCTCATTCACAGTCCCATACCTGACTATTAAGCTGAGTCCAAATACTTTGAGCAGTGTCCAGAATACTGAATACTCTCAGCTATTCCTCTGGCGCAAGAGAATTAGTGAGCCAAGAGATAACCATATAATTACACCTATCCCGCTGCCTAGAATGAGGGAATTTTCCAGAGGTTTGGGAACTGTTCTCATTGCAACAAAACCTATCTTATTCCTGAGCAAATAGTGAAACAATTATATTTCTCTTCCATCCCCCGAAACCAGTCCCTGAAAAAGGATTACTAACCAACGAGTACTCCAGGTACATCAGAAGATATGAGAAATAAAGGGCTCGAAGGGTCAAGTACGAAATTAGGTGGGACCAGAATCAGAATTATCACCAAGATTAACCATTTTTGCGACCGAGAATCCTTACCAAATCCTTGAAGACTTTACGAATTGAACAAATCCTAACAGTTCGTGGATATCCAAATCCTCTAGGAATCTACTTATTCCTATGTCGAACCGATGAAAATGCACAAAGGAGAAACCTCAAAAACCAAATGACTGCAGTTCGGAAAACCCAGCAAGATGAGAAAACCCTAGATTTTCGAGATAACAGAGAAACTCTGATGAAAATTGATGAGGGTAACATCGCCGAGAAAGCCGGTGACCAGCAAGATGAGAAAACCCTAGATTGTTCAAGAGTTAGCTTGATTCAGCTCAGCTAGCCCAAGTTTCTGGAATCCTGACTCAGCAGCCCAAGTTCTGGCCACACACAATACATTTACAATTATTTCGGCCTAAGTGTATATATTCTAGAGGCTTCTGTATTTTTGTTATTATTGATTCATTTTCTCTCTTTGTATATTTTGTACACACAGAAAATAGAGACAGTCTAGTTCTCTTTCTTTCTTTCTCTCGGTTCATCTCTTCTATTTTATCTCGATCAATCTGTGACATTCCTTATGTTAACATGGTACCAGATCCAGGCCCATCCCAATTCTCATTGTTACCAGTGTCTAATCGGGCTTCATCTATGTTGTCCACGGTCCAGAGATCTGGGCGCGAAGGGGGTGTTGAGTTGTCCCACATCGGGAGGGATTTGAGTTCCTTGGTTCTCCTTATATGGGCTTGGCAATCCTCAGATTCCTCATAAGCTAGCTTTTGGGGTTGAGTTAGGCCCAAGGTCCATTCTTTTCATTTCTAAGACAAAGCTCTAATATAATACAAAAGGGGGAAAGAAAGACTGAACTTGCATATGTTTTGTCCAAGTATATATGAAGGTGGGTCGCAGGCATCCTTTTAATTGCTGAACTAGTTTTGGTGTTCAGTCACTGCCTAGAGGAAGTATATATAGAGACAGATAATGCCTAACTTCAGCTTCAAACATACCAAACATTAGTTTTTTTCGCTCTGTTAATATGG